>JAUJPO010060603.1:0-13288 GCA_032270745.1 Tiaropsis multicirrata | reverse complement strand
GGGGAAAACAGAACACTTACTAAAGATTAATTATGTGTTATCAGTAAACAAAATCTTTTAGTGAGTTAAACCATAGTCTTTGTTTCCCCCCTCGAAATGATTAAATCTAATTGGTTGAAAAGTCACATGACTTTCCGTGGCAAACGAAAATTTCAACCCACGAGAGTAGACCAAACGGCAATATTTCCAGTGGGATCATTTTTTTCAAGTCTTTTGTTCTTTTGTCGTATTCCCAGTCATGTTGCTTTTTGTGAATACAACGTAAACCTCTAACTAATATTCCACTGGGGGTTTAAAAAATGGGTCTATTAAAACCTATTCTTCAATGGCGTCGCCAACAAAGTTGGTTATAGAGTGAGTGTCCTTTCAGGGAGCAATAGGGGTCTTTTGTATTTCTTTGTTGTGTCATATTATTTTGATAATTTTTACACATTCAGGCTATCATAACATCTAATCAGAAACTAACCCCAGGATATGAATATATTTCAAAACTAAGGAAAAGGTGAGTGTTGTCTACTGATCATTAATTTTAACACGCTGTTCAGAGGCGGATACAGAAGGTACTCTGTAGAGATTTTGACGGAGAGTGTTGATTTCCATATAGGGATTATGGACGAAAGCAACACCCTCCATCTAAAGTTCTAAGTACCTTCTGTATCCGCCACTGGCTGATTGACTGACTGACAGGCAGGCAGATAAACTAACTGAATTGACTGACCGATAAATTAACTGACTACTTTAAATTTCGTGATTTTGGTTGTCATCTCTCAAAGTTATATTCCGCGAAACACGAAAAAATTGGAAATAAAAATAGTCCTGGCTCCCCATAATTGATCATGATTAAAATAAGTCTAAATTTTTCACAAGAATACCTTTAACTGCCAAATTGAATTTCGCTACAATTTTTCTTTATATGATATGCAACTTACAGTTTCATTTTTATAACTACGTAGTAAGCTATCTTGTTACTTATCTTGTTAATATCTTGTTACAAAACATCACATATACGTATTATAGTGTCTGACTTTTATAAAGCAAGAGAGTTATCAGCTGATATTTTTTCAGGGCCATCGTACATATAATTTGATGGATTTAAGACTGCTGTTTAGTTCAGTGTTTTTGTTACAACAGTTTACAAGGGAAATATCGTTGGTAGATTCACAGTCACGATTAGCAATTTAGTTTTTGTAGTTTTCAAATTATATTATTTAGCAACAAAATTGAGATATATTTTTTGATTTTTACTTAGTGTATATATATAAGTTTTATTCAACCCGGACATTTTGGCGGGTGCGTGGTCGTTGCCGGGACATACTGGAACGGTATCGGAATCCAGCGTTTTCCACAAAAGTACTCTCGATCTCCTCTTTCCGCTTAGACGCACGTTGTGCTCGCTCATTTCCCTGGTGTGAGAAAATAAGGCGATTTTCAAGATGTGACTGGCGATTTCGTTCGTGCCTGTCTTGATCTGTGGCGTGAGCTTTTTTCGTTTTGTTGGCCTCCAATGCTTTCTTTCTAAGCGATGCCTGCTCTGCACGCCGTTTGGACTTGCGACTAAACGAGAGCCGTTGCTCTATTTGTTTTTGGTGATTCAATTCATTACTGTCATCACGTTTGTCCAGTCTTTCGTGCAGCTTGAGTTGTTTGATTCTTCGCAACGTCTGATGTCGGAACGTTGCATCCTTGTATTTTTTTTCGAGGAGTTTTTTTCGGTCACCTAATGTGAGGATGGCCACAAACTCCTGGAAGGGTTCCGATCTGTTCAGACGTTGCACAGGTGAGATGGCTGGTATCCTCTGATCGTGATGGCTGCGGAAAAAATACCGTTGAGCGTTAGGGCTTTCTCGCTCTACAACTTTTGTTCTGACAGCTTGTGGCTTCAACGGTGGAAGAGTCTTCTCGTATCTGGAAAAACGCACTGGGTGTCTCACTTCCGGCAGTAGAATGCCGTTGATGGCGTTAAAGTGATTGTGCTTCATTAGTGGTGGGAGCTTGGCTGTTGGGGATGCCCCACCGGAGAAAAGGGGTACCTCCCAGGCAGCATGACCACTTTCAACGACGATAGACTGTTTTTGGGATGCTAATGGCGAATCCATCAGTGTGGTATGATCTTTCCTTGAGGCTTCAGTCTTAACTGATGTCTCGCTTTGACATCCAGATTCGATTACGCCATCAGAGGGTTTGGAGAGCATGACCGATACTCTATCGGTGGTCGGCTAAAAGTGTAAAATGTTGAATTTAAATGAAAAAAATACATAAAAGTTAAATAAAAACAACTCAAATTTTCCGGATTTCGCCTATCCGCGAAAAACATCCTCGCGAAAATCCGGAAAAGGGGCCATCCGCGAAAATAAATTCCTGAGAAAATTTCGAAAAAATATTTGACCAGCGAATTCAGCTTTCTTTCGAAAAAACTATTCACAAACGTTATTACTTTTCAAAAAAAATCTAAATTGGCTCAATTGGAGAAAATAGATCGTCGCAAAAATGTATCCCATGTTAAAGTGACTTATGCCGTTGAATGAAATAATAATGTTTGACTTACAATAACACCATCTTTAAATAATTGTTCGCCAACGATGAACAAATCATCAAATCTGTCATCCTCTTCAGATTCACCGTCTAAAGAGAGAAAAAAAACGTATTCAAATTATCAAACTAGGTCAGTGTGTGGACACACACACTGTCTGTCAGGCGACCGCATGTTTAAAAAGGTAAAAAAAATGCGGCCAAATCTGTCACAAAAACTTTATGATTACAAAGAAAGATACCTTTTATTTTGCGCGGGCGAAAACGCTTCAGCAATGAGAGGTTTGGTTTGGAACGTAGTGAGGGTGTTCCACAGCGAAATACAGCGGCTAGTTACTAGTCTAGCTAAATATACACTCAAATTTTATAAATCAATAAAGAAACTAGCGAAAGTGACTCTCCATCATTTGTGACTCTTTTGATAGAAAAACAAAAACAATTAAAAAAAAGAGCAAATAACTTCAGTAAAAAGCGTGAGTGAGCTCCATAATAAATGAAAAAAAAAATGATAAGAGTTTTATTGATAAAGTTTTCAATAAAAAACACAAAACGCGTTTCAACCAATCAGATACGAAGTTCACATCCGGGTAGTTTTTTTCCAAGCAACTCTCAACGTCCGAGGGAACTCCCATTTGGCCCACCAAGGCGCTCTGTTATCCCGACTAAAAACTCACTGTTACAAATCTGTAAACGGAGATGAGCAAGTAAAAATCCGAGGGAATTTCCCTCAACACAACTTTTCACTTGTATACACTGTAAAAAATGTTCATGCCCCCATGCTCATTAATTTTCCAACCCCTTGAGCTGTAGGACTTTAATTCAGTTTTCAGGGAATCAAAAAGAAGATATGTATATGATGAGACTAGAACTATACCGAAATTCTGGCATGTATGAGAAAACAGTTTGATGTATAACACATTTTTACCATTGGAAAACTGTGTCCAAAGCAAACTTTCGGATATTCTTAACTTTTCTGAAAATGTGATCATAAATGTTCTTATTTTATGGGGAAAAAAGCCATTTTTCAAAGCTGTTTTCAATCAAGTTTGTTTCCGTAACAAGGTTACAATGTTCTTAACATGTTCCAAACTTGTTGGTTTTTGAAGTTTTATGTTCGATGTGGTTTATTCTTGTACCAAAAAATGTATTTATTTGTTTTTTTAAACATACGGAAAATGATTTTTCTTTTTTAACGAGAGTCTTATTTTGTGTTTTATTCTTTTCACTATTGTATTGTGGTGAGATAAAAATGGCTGAACAAGTGAAATTGTACGTGCTTTTTTCAATAATAAATTCGCTTCACTTTATTCAAACGATTTTAAGAGACTTTTGTACTAAATAAATCGATTTTCTAAGCAATTCATAGAGCTTACCATCAGTCTCAGTAACTATTTGGTCAAATTCATCCGTAGTCGAGTTTACTACTTCTTGATAAACCAGGATTGGGTTTTCGTATTCTTTCACGTCACTTCCATTGAAACATGAAAGACGTTTCTTGATGTTCTTCAAGAAAGAGCGTAGACAGGAAGCAGGCTTCTTCCTTGACTTTTTGGTGCCATCTAAGAGCGTATTCTTCTGCATCAAAATATCTATAGGAATATAATAATTTATAATAATTATAATTTATCGACGGTGCTCGAGTGGTTTGAGGGTTTGCCTCCCGTTTGCAAGGTTGTGTGATCAACCCCCAGTCGGGTCAGAACAAAGACTTTCAAAACTGGTACTCGTTGCTATCCTGCTTGCCACTCAGCATTAAGGGATTAGAGCGAGGGTAAGTGGAGAAATCCAGGGAAAAGAGTGGCGCCCTCCCCTACCTTCGTAGATAGCCTTCGACTGCGGTCGCAAACTTAATTACTATAATAATCGAGAGAAAGTTAATGACAGACTAGGGTAATAACATGGTAATGGTGTTGAAATATTCTCATCAGAGGCGCCGTGGTAGAGTGCACACTAACTATACAGAAATCCAAGGTTTTAATTAGTGTTCATTTCCATTATGTTAAAATCTCGCAAATAGTTCACTTGCCAAGTGCAACAATCAGATGTGCTCGTTGATGTAAATAAGGTCAGCTTTTGCTACCAGATGCCAACAAACCACTCTCAAAAGCATTCGGGTTAAGAGGGCAGTTATATTGTGTTTTTGCTAATTTTTTGCTATTTAAAAAAAGTCTACAGCCTTTTGACCTTGATTGCAAAACATATAGCTAAAGTAAAACAAAGTGAGCAAAATACTACTTGCCTTCATTTGAAGAGTGGGCGGCTAGAATTTCTTCAATAACTTCGGAGTTGCCGTCCTCCATCGTGGATTTTCGCCTTTGGGCGTTGATTATTGCGTTGTACAAATTGACCAGTGTGAACCAAAGAAAATGATTTATGCGACTTATACTGATATTTGTCAAACTAAAGTTTGGTCTCACAGGTTACACACACTATTGACGTCAAAAATCACGAAACTTATCTGAAATTGACGTCAAAGTCAGATTTGACGTCAGTTTTATTTTTACACACGGTTTGCAAGATGGTTGATATTTTTAAGGCTGGTCTCATCGCCGGCAGCTCTTACCTTTTTTTGATAAGATGACGTAATACAACTAGACTACCATTAGCTTAGAAATAAATGAAGCCATTCGATTGTTTAAATATGACTTAAATATACATACAAGTCGCGCGACTTGACTAGAACAATTCTTAACTTTTTAGGCGCGGCGCTTTTTTCCGATGGTGTAATCTTTTCTAAGGAATTTCGACCACAAAAAAAGGCACGTGTTGCGTGGCGGTGGAGACCGGTCTTTACACCGTGAGCTTTATTGGGCTTTTCCAGAAAAATTCCGTCCCCCCGTTGAGGATATATAATTTCCAGGGGGGTCCGAAATTTTCAATATCCAGGGGTTAAGAATCTGAAGACCCAGGATATCCAGGGAGTAAGGGTTCAAAATTTTCAATATCCTAGGATATCCAGGGGAGTAAGAATTTGAGGACCAAGGATATTCAAAGGGGTTCGAAATTTTCGGCACGGATATCCAGGGGGTTGGTGTTAAAAAAATCGACATCCTCAACAGTGGAATTGTGGATTTTTTGATTGCACAAAGGCAGTCCTGGTACGCCTGTTGTGATAGCACAAGTAATTTCTAACTAAACCGCACCTACAAAATTAAATAGGTTGGGGGTAATCCCGGTACGCTTTAAAACAAAGCTAAAGCCCATATTTGTATTCCCTTAGCACTATCATTGTTGTTATAATAAGAAACTTTAAACCATTAAGGAAAGATATACCTGTCCGCTATTTTTAGGTGTCCGCCTTTTAGAGTGCCCGCTAGTTAAGTTAACAGGGTAGTAGTGAGCCAATAGCTTAATAGCTAAGACTTGTACACAAACCCGATACGGAAATCTACGGAAAATTCAAATATTCATTTCTGTAGAGGGTCGTTCCCATTCGCAATTTCTAGTTTGAGATATACTAACGAATGGTAAACGTGAGGTATAGTACAGAATGAACCAAGACCAGAATAAAGTAGCATTCGTTGACTTAGTAAGTACCGTAAAGTATAATAATTCCACAGTGTAGTAAAAACAGACAACAATGGAGTTGATTTAAATCCATTTTCAAAAATTCTGTATTGTTCTTTTAGTAATTCTGTCTACGATGTTAGTCTGAAAATATAAAAATTCTTGACTTTCAATAACCAGGACTGCAGTAAAAATAAGAAAAAAAGAGTGGCCACTGACAACTACCCTTGATTAGAATATTTCGTGCACATTTTGTACGACTTCTTCATCAAGTGATCTATCTATCTATCTATCTATCTACATGTTGATACAGTCAGTTTGTTAAGAAATCGATCTATGTTTTTCATTTAAAAACCTCTACCCTACCATAGTTTTAAAACGGGTCTCCACTTGCACGATAAAAAAGTATTAAATATTTCACCGGTCTTAAGTGAGTGAGGTATGGCGAGGTTTTGATTTAAATTTTTCTTTTATTTCATTCCATTTTTACATGTCTTCTTATTCAAAAGGAACGAAGCGGCGAAGTTGGCAAGCCAACAAGAATCATCCAATGTCCAAATCAAGCATCGTGTTTTGGTACTGGGAGCTGGACTCGTTTCCGGACCCCTTGTGGAATATTTGACACGTGATAAAAGTTTGAAACTCACTACCGGTAAGTGTTATGTTTGGGCTGTTCCGGTAGGGCGTCATTGTAGTGGGGAATTAGTGGATATATTGTAGGGTGTTCGAACTCACGTTTGAAACTCACTGCCGGTAAGTATTATTTAGGGTGTTACTTTAGGGCGTTACTTTAGGGCGGATATTGTAGGGTGTTTTTTTAACCAGAATGAGCCTTGAGACAAGAGATGAGAAGGCTGATTCGGATCGGACATTAAATCACACTCTTGTGTTGGTGCTGAAGTCCCGTGAAAGGGGGTGGGGGCATAAAAAGGTACATGAATTTGTCACTGGTCAGGGTACCTTTCCAGATTTCGTGAATCCCTACAGGGTGGCATATATGGAAATTAGTTGGAAATCTTTTTAGATTTTTTGAAATTTTTTGGAATTTGGACCCTATTCAGGATCACTATTTTTGTAAACCTCCTCCTACTGGGGCGATCCGAAAAAATAGGCTTTTTTTGTTTCCACTGAGTTGACCAGTGGAGCGTGGTGCGTTCCGAGGTGCGATATGAAGCGAGAGTATGATTTGGGAGAGAGGAGTGACGTTGATAGCAGTTGTAAATTTTATTTATTTAACTGATATATGCTCCTCTTTTTAAATATTAATAAATTAAATGAAATGAAATGAAATGTGGGTGGATCCCACTGGGTTAATTGTCCAATAACCCATCAAATGTTCACTTTTGCCATTCTTGAATTTTAAATCTTTCAGTATCTTCAGTCCACGATGAGGGCCTGGAACTAGCCAAGAAATATGATATCGAACCAATCACAATGGACGTCTCGAAATCTCAAGATCGTCTACAAAAGTTGATCAGTGAGAATGACTTGGTCATCAGGTAATGATTGCTTTCGTTTGAAATTATTGAAGTGTCCCAAAAATAGTTAGCCGCTTGTACTTTGTGGCCCTGGATTACCTGATGGCAAGCTTCCCAATGGACAGTCGTTTGTACTTTGTGGTTATGGCAAGATGCCCAGTGGCGCGGCTTCAAATCACTTTTGTTTCAATTCTATTAGCTAGAGGACAGAATCTAGTGTAACTTAATCTCGAAAAGTGAATTTATGGTAATAAAAACTACCAAATTTGGAAATCGCATTTGGATACGCATTTCAATTTCATAAAACAAAAATATCTTTGTCGATGCATCAACTTAGACCAAAAATGAAGATGGCAGGAGGGTGAAGCACTTAAAAAGGCACTCAAAGGGTTAACGAAACTAAACACTCTGACTAGAGTTCCAAAAGTATTCATTTTCCAACATTGAAACGTTCTGCCTCCTTAGGTAGCTATAAAACAGAACAGTCTAGTTAAAAGAGCTGTAATGACCACAATCATACCCCAGTCAGGAATTTCCTTAATGAATAACGCAGAGAACTGTTTAGGACCCTAGACGCGTATGTGTCGTCCTGTACATAAATCTTTGTTCACAAGTTTTGTTTCGACGAATTATATACAGGCCTTCCTATACGCGCCTAAGGTCCTAAATAGCTCCTTGCGTAACCTCGCTATAATTGAAAAATTTCCCTTTTTTTTCTTTTCCAGCTTATTACCATACACGATGCACCCTATAGTAGCCAACATGTGTATTGATAACAAGAAAAATATGTTAACTGCTAGTTATGTCACACCCGAGATGAAAGAACTGGGCGAAAAGTGAGTGCCATGTCTTTTTAAAGATTGAAAAGTAAAGTGATTATTATCGGACAAAATTTAAGTCATTTTCAAATAAACTAGTCACTTTAGTCCGATAAGTAGTCTCGCGGATTTCTTTAAATTGATATCTTTAAACTGAAACGAGACCCAGTCCTCCCGGTTGAAATTTCAATTGTTGAAAACACTGAAATAGAGTAAAGTAGGCTAAAAACAAGCTATTCACAATTGGGGACTTTGCTTTGGTACTTTTAATCAAAAATTGATAAACGGAGGGGTCTTTATAAGGTCCGGTCCTTATAAGGTCCGGTCCTTATAAGGTCCGGTCCAAAAAAATCCGAAAAATTAATAAACGGGGAGAAAATAATTAATGTAATATTTTTTCCATAGAGCGGAAGCAGCAGGGATCACAATATTCCAAGAGATTGGTTTAGATCCAGGAATTGATCATCTGCTGGCAATGAACTGTTTCGACAGCGTCGCTGAATCTGGTGGAAAGGTAATACAAAGATTTCCGCGGATTTTGAATTTTCGTTCTTTAATTGAATTTCGTTCTTGATTGAAGTTTAGTCTCTTGAAATCCTTAGGGTGTCCGACGGTGGTGTGTCGCTGTTTTTTGAAAAATGGGCCCTACGTGGGATAAATTCTTGTAATTCTTTTGCCAAAAATCGTGAAGTCATTTGATCAACATTTTAAGACACAAGCGACACACGTACCCTTTCTTGCCTAAGAAAACCCCCGGGTAGGAGTTACGAGATATAGTTAAAGCGCTGCTCATTTGGTTGAGACAACAAAACAAGACACGACTCAGCTAGGAAGAGCTAACTAATTATGGAATACCTACAGTTTGTAGCGAGAATGCTGACAATGTGTTTCTCCAGAAAATTGTATGCCAATTATCTGGTTGATTCTAATTCAGCCAGGAAGGCCACCAATGGTGCGTTTTGATCCCGGCATGCACGGAAAGTTGTTTTGACGTCCACCGTTATATGGGTTGAAAAAACCTCTTGTGTCATTGTCTTTCTCCGCCATTAGGTTGTTGGATACAAATCATATTGTGGAGGCCTACCAGCTCCTGAAGATGCAGCTAATCCACTAAGATACAAATTCAGGTTGGCATTTCGATAGCCTTTTACTTCTTTTGAATATTTCTTGTAGTCTTTTTGTAGTTTTTGTAGTATTTTACCAAATCTGCATGGTTTTGAAAACCTCTTTTCTAAAATAGTAGTTAAAAAAACTCCGCGTGAAATTTACGCGATTTCGAGATGCGAACTTTTGCGAAAAGGGCAGAAAAGAGCGAAATCGTGAAATCTAAACTTGCGATCGTATATTAAATGTTGTTAGTTAACTTCTTAGTTAAGTTAGACCAGTTAATAGAATGCTTTTGAAATTTCATTTTTTTAGCAATTGGTTACCTTATACTTTGAGACGTTTGATTTTGAAGCAAGTATTTTTATAAAGTTCTATCAGTTTAGATTTTTCTGGAATTGATTTCAGTTGGTTCAGAACCAGTATTTTAGCAGTGGTTGCTTTCTAGAATTTCGATTGTATTTTGGGAGTGCCTTAAGGGAGGAAATTTTAGCTGGAGAAATTTTCGTGGAATTGAATTTCGTGTAGTTGGGCGAAATTAAATTACCCCTTAAATTTAACTTAATTAAATTCAAAGAAAGTTTCTTCCTTTAAGATAATTTTAAAATGTTTTTATTTAGCTTTCTCCCCTTTTCTTCTTTTTCAGTTGGTCTCCACGTGGTGCATTACTGACAGCTCTGAATGGTGCAAAATATTTAAAAGACGGACAGGTATTACATCAGATATAATTCATCTTTCAATTTAAGGCCACTCCGTTCTTTAGCATTAAAGTCTCTTGAATGGATGAGAATTTTTTATCTTTTTTTTATCTTTTTTTTATCTTTGCTTCGTTCTCCAAACTCGTTTAAGAGACTTTACAACTTTACAAACTTGAGTGGTCTCAAATTGATAGGTTGTGACATAATATTTTCTTTTTATCTTCTAACGTGAAGTTTTCCTGATAAATAATAAAACATTAGCTTATGAATGCATCTTTTAGTTCAATTGAAAAATTGGGGGCCTTGAGAAAGACCTGCCAAAAATTTGGGATTTTATCATAAAATACTTTCGACGTCATTCTTGTACAATGTGTTAGTGTGACGACTGTATACTTTATCATTTGCAATGAAAAACTACTTGTGGTTTGTGCAAAAAGAGAATTTTAAATGTTATTGCGATGTAATTATACACGTTTATTATAAGAATATCTGTCTTTTTTTTCTTGACTTTTTGGTCGTAATCATTCTATAATATTCTTAACTTTTAAGTTGCTTGAATAAAAGAGACTCATTTTTGTCTCGATGTTCGTTCTCCAAACTTGCTTAAGAGGCTTTACTACGGAAAACTTCAATGGGCTCAATTTGGCAGCTCCATACCCTCTAAGGCCACGTCGTCTTTTAGCACTTAAGTCTCGTGAATGAAAGAGAATTTTTCTATCTTTGCTTCCCCTCTCCAAACTCGTTTAAGAGACTTGAGTGGTCTCAGTTGGCAGTTCCACAACCTTTGAGGCCTATTTTAGTCGGCCAGTTTTAATCGCAGTGTCGTATAAATCTAATTGAAGATTGGCAAAAGATCGGCAATCGAAACCTTTGCTTGAAAATTATTGATAAAAGTCATTACTTTGACAAAAACTTTGACTTTAGACGGCCGATCTTTTGCCGACTTTTGTTAGACCTAGCCTGTACCAAACTCTACCCTTTTATGTAGCTGACGAAAGTAGAGTTCGTTACGTTTAGATAGATTTTGTGTGCAAGCGTGTTTTCCAAAAGACAAATTTCTCACTGTCACATGGAATTGAAAACCAAGTTCAATTTTCTTGGGACATTGTTTTATAAAAAGTTTAACTATTTTTAGCTTTTTATGACAGCATACAATAAAAGTTGATTCTCGTGTTAATTGCTTTCAACAAAAATAGATGTAATTAAGAAATAACATTTCATAAACAAAGAATTATTCAAATGCGTGATGAATTTTTAAAACACTCCATTGTCTCCAAAACCCCAGATCTGGGATTCGAGCAACACAGGAAAATCTATCTAAAGGTAACAAACCCTACTATCGTCAGCTACATAAAAGAGTAGGGTTTGGTACAGGCTAGGTCTAGAAAAAGATCGGCAAGATTCTTTTGAAAATCGTCCCCCTGTGCGAGTTTGGGACAGGCTAGTTAGACCTTCCTCTATTATTTGAAGGAAAATTTAAGTTACATCTTTAGTACGGCTTAAGCAATTTTAAGGACCGAATTTACTTCCAATCTCGAACATTGGTTATTATGTGACTCGGACCTGGGGTGATTAGCGACGCTAGAGGTGACCTCTCTACGGTGGCCGATTTAAGTGGGACACGAACCCACCACCTTCCGATTCCGAAACTAGCGCCCTATCACTTCGGCCATCTCTCCCATATCCTCTTTTTAAATTTTAGATTGTTGAAATTGCGCCTGGTTCTCTGATGGAGAACACGTCCGCTTTCGAAGCCTATCCCGGTTTCAATTTGGAAGGTTATCCGAATCGGGACTCAACAAACTATGCAGAAAAATACGGATTAAAAGACGTCAAAACAATGATCCGAGGAACGCTACGATACAAGGTATTGGAGACATAGTTTTAAAATCTTTTTATGACGTAAATCCTTTACTGTTCTTTTGAAAAAACAATTGTTTTGAGAGTTTGAGAATGGGAGAATTTGGTTATCTATTAAATGAACAAAGAATTAAAAGTTTACCAGCAATTAGTTTTTGAGAATTTTTCTACGGTATACATTTGAATTCGCACTTTATAACTCATTATTTGTTGTTTTATCATTTCAGGACTTTTCAGATGCTATGCTAGCAATGCATCGTTTAGGATTTTTAGATATGAGTCAAAAACAAGGTTTTGAAGAAGGAAACTCAACTACTTGGGTGAGTATTGGACGAGAGGATTCCCACTCGATTCGTTACCTTTGAGAAAACAGGGAAGTTCATTAGTGCAGGATCTGTCGATTCATTGGGCTTTTCCACAAAAAGTCCGTATCCCCCTGTTGAGGATAATAGGATATCCAGGGGGTCCGAAATTTTCAATATCCTAAGATATCCAGGAGGCTAAGAATCTGAAGACGAAGAATATCCAGGGGTGGGGGTTCAAAATTTTAAACTAATTTTTTCTAGGTCGGCCCTAAATTCTACTGGACTAATTTGAAATGTTTAAAATTTCCTGGTTGTATCTACCTTAGTTCGAATTCGGTTTTTTTCAGGGAACTTTAATGAACAATTTACTTGGTACGAACAATTTGGAGGGTGAAAATTTAGAAATTATCGTAAATGATATCATTGGTAATAACAGTGTTGCATTGAAAGCTGTTAAAGAGTAAGTATCTGCTTCTGTTTCAAAAAGATCAAACTTGTGCCCAATTAAGATTCGAGGTCTTAGTATGTTTATTAATTAATAAATAAGTAAGTAAGTTGATCAGGAAGGCATAGTTTCAGCGAGCGATCGTACAGCGGAGGAATCTATCCTTCGTTCGCTAGCGCTATACTACTGGGTGGACTGAAGCGGAGCGCCACACCTCCCAGTGATTTACCGTACAATTCAGTTTACCTGTTTTGTGCTACTCGTTCGTCGAGTGGACGACTGGGATCGAACATACAACCTTTTGATTGTGAGAGAATCCATGCGAGCTTCTTAAACTGCTCACTCGCGAAACTAACTTTTTGAATCCGGATAAAGTTTACTAGACTCGTTCTTTAAAATGCTCGCATCCATATAGATAACTCAATTTTTGGACCTACCAGAGGAGGTCCTATAAATTAACCTATGTTCGTCCGTTCGTTCGTTCGTTCGTTCGTTCGTCTGTTATGAACTTTTCTCGAGATTGGTTCATTAGTTATTTCTGATT
>JAUJPO010060592.1:0-13289 GCA_032270745.1 Tiaropsis multicirrata | reverse complement strand
GCAGTTCTGAACAAATTAATCCCAAGTGACATCTCGCTTAATTTCATTGTTTCTTTTTATGACCCATACTTAATACCGATACGGATGGTTCAAAGAAAGAAAAATTCAACAAAAGACGTTGAACGTCCATTTAAATTCACAAGTCCGTGATTGGGCAGGATCGATCACGTGATGTAAAAATTTGGGTTAGAAAATTCTTTTTCCCATAAGCAGCCTCATAGAAGGAATTTTTGAATTAGAAAAAAAGATTGATACCTTTATTTTTGGAAAAAAGACCAAAATCTGCAGTAAATTTTCTATCAATTCAGTGGATGTCAAAAAGTGTCTCGAAATCAAGCTAATAAAAAGCATAACACGCACGGCACACACAGCTCAATAGAGTGTTGATTTCAATAGGAAAACAATGGTTGCTCTCTTGGGAGCAAGTGCCTTCTATTTTTTCTAACATCGTTGATCCCAGGGAGACCTTATCGATGCTCTTATATTTGATTGTTAAATTTGATAAAGATCTATCCCTGAAAAAAGCGGTGTCTAGCGTTGGGATCGAGGTTATATCATGTTAACGGATTGAAGGTGTTATCCCCACGATCTCCACATAGTCATTCGAACAAAGAACAATAGAATTTTGTATCCCTTGTTGGAATTTCGCTTTTATTTATATATCCATAATGTGCGGATTTTTTCGAATCTAGGATATTTTTATTGAAATCCCTGAAAATATTTAATATCCAAGGTTTCTTAAAATGGATAATACTTTAATAGGATTAAATTTCGCGAGCCAAAAAAGTCGCGAAATTGTTTGAATTTAACTTCGCGAGGTAAGACTGAAAAATTCGCGTGGATATAATTTCCTAAAAATTGACATATTTTACCAAAATTGCAACTTTTTTTGCTAAAATGGTAGTTACAAAAATTTCACGTGGATTTAATTTCGCGAATCGACGACCCCACGCGATTTCGCGAGCAAATCTTCGCGAAAAGGGCAAAAAATCGCGAAATCGCGAAGTTTAATCCTATTAAAGAAGTTTATTCTTCAGATTTCTTCCCCTTTAAGTATGTTAAGAAGAACTGTTTGCAACTCTTTAATGCGTTAAAAATTTAAGATTTGATTCCGAATTTAGTGTCTAAGGGAGACCCCACTACGGTTGGAGCAGACGGGCAAAGAAAATTTTGAGAATTAAAACCTCTAGAATGGCTAAAATGGACTCTAATTAAAAGACAAAACAGTCCTCGAATAAATCTAAGACCTGTTTAAAAAAGCAATTTCATCCAGAAAAAGATTTAAATTAAAGTTATATATATTAGTGAAACATTGCAAAGCTTGAATAGCAGAGCTAGAATGTTGATTGCCTGATGATAGAAAGTCTGCTGGACAAACAAGGGAAAAATATAAAAGGGTTTAGCTATAGCATCTAAGGAGGTCCAAAAATACATAAATTTTTTTAAAACGATATACATTTGCAAAAAAGCTAAAAATTCCTCGTTAATTTTGGGATGAAAAAAGTTCTATTTGAAAAATAAAGTCATATATTTATAATAAAGATATAAACATTGAGAAATTTACAAACCCATCCTGCCAACAGAACAAAATACACTAATACTCGTACTTCTTATATTCCATACAATCCGGGGGTTTGACTTCAACTTTTTCCTTCTTAATGTCTTTCCAATTAGTACTTAAAACCGTGCCCCCTGATTCTTGGAAACTTTTATTCATGGCTCGCTTGGTTTCGTCAGTTCCATCCGAATAGATTTGTTGGAACAAACGATTGAGAGCGGAATCTCCTTCTAGGTTTTCTGTTTTCTCTTCCTCCTGAAGCTGTTTGGCCAATTTGTCCCAATCAGAATACATGTGCTTTGATGTAGGGTATTTATGAACATCATTTGAAGCCGTTGTTCCTCCTGATGCACCAGCACCTGAAGTGTTCTTTATTTCTAAAAGATGAAAATATGAACAATAGATGATTTCGAATGTTTACTTTTGACCCTAACTACAACTCTGAATCTAATTTCAATTCTCAAAGGCATTTACCATTCTTTAATCTTTTAACATTTTGTTAAAGTTTTTTTCTGAAACTCATGAAAAGTGTACATCCTATGCCTTACGTTTCTGGCAGGCAACTTATCTTATTTCATGTTTCGAATACGTGAGTCATCCAATACTTATAAACGTCACGGCAAAGTCATCTTACATCTATGCTGCAAAACAATGAACAAACCAACATCTTTTATCAATATCGAAACCCCTTCTTCAAACATTTATTTCGAAGTTATCAATCAAATTTCTTGGAAAAGTGGTCTTCGCTAATTGAGTCTTCAATGACTACTAGTATAAGAAATTCCTTAGTATTACATTCGTTTTCAAGTAAAATCCACTCGAAGATTCATTTCAAATTAATAACTCCGTATATATGCATGGTGTAACAAACCTTTAACATTTGAATTTTGCGATTCATTATCGGTTTCAAGGGTTGACCAACGTAACCCTTCCATCTTCTTCATTTTAATCTCAACCTAAAGCAGAAAAGAGAATTGATCAAAAACTTCTCCCGGGGACCGCTAGAGTTGGCAACCACCTTAACAGACAAAACCGACCGGCAAAAGTGACTAAAATTTTGTCCGATTTAAAGCCAGGGTCAAGCTGAGCATTGCTTTACTTATGTAATTTTATGTATTTATTTACCCAAATTTTCCTTCAAAGCATCATAGGTCATAGGTCTCACTTAAATTACAGTAGATGGCCCCTAAAATCCTGGTCAAATTCCAATTTTTGTACTAAACAATACACATTAACACCGGGTCAATCTTTCACAAACGTCGAGTTTTTTAGTTTGACGTATAATTTTCTTTGCTCAAAGTCAGGTAGCGTTTTTTTACTGGCCCCTAAAATGCAGATTTGGTTTTTCAGCAATAATTTTTCCGTCAATCATCTTAAACACTTAAAAAATTATGTGTCGTCATCTTATAGAATGTGTTATCGTTTGAAAAAAATTAAATTTATTTTCCTTTAAGTTTTTATGGAAATGGTCGTTAAAATGCGGGTTTATGGTCCCTAGAATGCTGATTTAAATGAAGGCCACTGATTTTTCATGCTGAAGTTAGCTCAAAGTATTGTGACCACAGTGTTTCTTTTACTCTAAGGACCCGAATAATAGGGGGAGGGGGTCCTAATAAAAGGGGGGGGGGGAGGTTCGACAACAGTGAAAAGAATCATCTAGAGCGTAGCGAAATGGAGGTGTAGAAAATTCGAAATTGCGTTAAACATGGTCTACACTATGATTGTTTTCTTGCACAATATGTTGTTGCCTACGAAACATTCTTTCGCACAAATAAATCTTTATACCGTTTATAAAGGTTCAAAGTTCTGACAGAAGTTTTAAGCGTTTTTAGTCTGCAAAATGGATTTTTTATGCTAAAAATTAAGGGGAAAAGGTTGTATTCATCTAAAGGATGCACTATGAAATTTTTGTGGTTAAACCTCTACTAGATCAAAAGTCAACTTTCAATGGCTCTTTTTGAGGTTATTTTACTATCAGATCAACAGATTGAAATTTCTTTGTAGCAATTGCGTGTAAGAATGACGACCTATATCCCATTATGTCGAGTTATTTTTTATATTTCGGTTTGTAGAATCAAGCGCAATTTTTACTGATATTTGGTTCGTCATTCGCTATTTAACCCTTAAGTATTTACCAGATAAATATATTGTAGCATCAAAAACGTTTTGTTCTCAAAGACAACATTGATACTGAACAAGTTGAGCAAAAAGAACATTTCATAATCTTCTCTATCGCCAGGAAATCTTGAATTTCAACAAACCTGCATTTTAGGGGCCATCTACTGTACATTGATTACCAAGTTACAAAGTTAAAATTAACTTTTCAAAAGGTGGACCACCCTCTGGTCGGTCAACATAAAGGGCGTCGAAATACAGACATGACAAATTTATTCAACTTTTCAATTATTTCCAACTATTCAAATAGTTTAGAAAAGCTTTGAATTGAAATTGCAGCAAATCGTCAGGAAAACTAGAAAATGTCTGAACAAATTTTTATGTTAAGCATAAATACAAGACTATATATATACAGGTGGATAAAGATTTAATTATCAAACGAAAAACATGGTCTGAAGAAACCAAAAAAAGAAGGGCTCTAAAGTCTATTTGTTCAGCGCAAATCGAAATTGTCTGTTAAAACAAATCATATTATACTGCTGTTAGTTGTCATTTGATTTTTGCCATGTCTAAACGAACGGACTGCGAAATGGTAAACATGAAACATTAAACCTGTGTGTAAAATAATTGCACTATAAAAGACGGAACCTGCTCGATTGAAGATTAAGATTTTTCTGTGCGAAGGACAACAAGAAGTCGAGGACAAAATGAAGAACTTTATCATAACTGTATGTGTACTTTTTACACTGGGATGCGTGGAAGGCTTTGGAGGAGGAAGACCTACAAATGAAACAAGACCTACACCAAATCCATGCTTTGAGAACGTAAGAATTTATTTGATTTATTTTTGTTTTTTAGATGAATATGTTTTCCCGCTATATATTTCACAAAATACTAAATCCAATTTAGATTGCGAAGCTTATTTGTAAAGATTATTTTCTGACTTCTTCGACTTTTCAGTGTAAAAAATCAATGATGGAATGTATGAACGAAAATGGCGATACTTCAGAATGCAGAGAAGATGCGAGAATGTGTGTGAAACAATGTTTGGGAGGAAAACCTACCAATGAAACAAGACCTACACCAAGTCCATGCTTTATGAACGTAAGAAGTTACTATATTTAATGCTTTATCAGATAAATATGCCACAAAATACTACATTCCATTTGAATTGCGAAGCTTACTTGTAAGAATCATTTTCGGTCTTCTTCGACTTTTTAGTGTAAAAAATCATTGATGGAATGTATGAACGAAAATGACGATACTTCAGAATGCAGAGAAGATGCGAGAATGTGTGTGAAACAATGTTTGGGAGGAAAGCCTACCAACGAGACAAGACCTACACCAAATCCATGCTTTATGAACGTAAGAAGTTATTATATTTAATGTTTTTATCAGATAAATATGTCACAAAATACTAAATCCCATTTAGATTGCGAAGCTTATTTGTAAAGATTATTTTCGGACTTCTTCGATTTTTCAGTGTAAACAATCATTGATGGAATGTGTGGAAGAAAATGGCGATACTTCAGAATGTAGAGAAGATGCGAGAATGTGTGTGAAACAATGTTTGGGAGGAAAGCCTACCAACGAGACAAGACCTACACGAGGGCCTAAACCTAATTCATGTCAGATGGATGTAAGAAGTTTACAATTTTTTTAAATTTTCATATACGTCCATAGCATAATTTTGTTTTGAAATAATACTGCATACGAGCTTCAAGTTTCTTAAAACAAGATAAATATGAACTTGAAATTCCATGAAATGTTTATATATTAGCCGATAAAACTTTGTTCGTTTTTTTAATTTTCTAGTGTGGAATGTTATATCTTCAATGTAAGCACGCTAATGGCAATATTTTGAAATGCAAAAAAGAAATGAGAATGTGTGTGAAACAATGTGCGGGAGGAAAACCTACCAATGAAACAAGACCTACACCAAGTCCATGCTTTATGAACGTAAGAAGTTACTATGTTTAATGCTTTATCAGATAAATATGCCACAAAATACTACATTCTATTTGAATTTCGAGCTTACTTGTAAGAATTATTTTCGGTCTTATTTGCCTTTTCAGTGTCGAAAAACTTTGATGGAATGTGTGGACGAAACCGGCGATACTTCAGAATGCAGAGAAGATGCGAGAATGTGTGTGAAACAATGTTTGGGAGGAAAGCCTACCAACGAGACAGGACCTAAACCAAATCCATGTTTTATGAGAGTAAGAACATTTTTTCCCTCTACTTAATATCTCAATTACATACACCCATTTTGCTAAACGCTTTCGAGAAAAAGAAGAAACACGGACCAATAAATTCAAGGCATGGAATTCAACGAATCAATGTTTTTCCTCAAATTTCTTTTATACAGTTATGACTTTCTATAGACTTAAAAAGTTTAAACCCACGACATCTTTTTTACAGTGTCGTACAGCAAGTTATAAATGTAAAAATGAATCAAGTGATCCTGCCTAGGGCCCCGTTTGTACATTAAACGTAAATCTTAAAATAAAAAAAATTATATTCTATCAAAGAGTCAAGTACTAAAAAAAGAAAAGAGCATACAGAGAGTTATCTCTATTTCATCAATTCAGTCAACTAAGTACTTATAATTGTTTACTCTCTTAAAATTGTAGACAATTGCAGTGTCATCAAAATTACTTTTTTCTAAAAAAAGAATTTAGTAGACTTAGTTAACCTAAACATAAAAGTCTTTAAAACATCCTTTACTTGTTCTCCTTTTCTAGTGCCGTGAAGAAACTCATGAATGCATGAAAGACAACGACAACAATATTGGAAAGTGTAAAGAAGTAGCACGAAAATGCATAAACAGATGCTCTATGATCTTAGGTTAGCGTGGTAAAAAGAAAAGCAAAGAAGTTCAGAAAATGAAAATTATTGATGTAAACTTAATATACTTATTGTAAAAGAAGACGGACAGAACCCATGGTAAAAATTAATATATTTTCAATTCAATCATTGTCCGACTTTGAACATCTCTCAGAACAGACCTTTTTGCATTTTGAAAATTTCACGACTTTTTCTAAAAACCTAATTTGGGAGCTTTTTGGGAAAAAGAATTTCACTCAGACATAGAGGCTATTTTGGCATTGAATAAGCTGAAAGGGGTAAGAAAAATTGTCATGAAAAACTGCTCAAAAATGTGTATAGAGATCGAATTCTGTGGAAAAAAGGAATTTTTTAGAGGATTCGTCTCTTGCATAACTATTGCATAACTATTGTTAGAGGTCATCAAGATAAAGAAAATCATGGAACCGTTTCATTTTTAAATACATACCTTTGTAGAGAGGACTTTGAATCGAGATTCTTTTGGATCAACATCATGAGCAAGATCTAACTCCAAACTGTAATCGTTGCCATTTGGTAGTTTTGCTGTCACACTTAACTAAAATAGAAAAACAAATTTTCTTTCTTCAAGAACATTCGCAGGTGCCTCAAAACAGTATTGTTTATAGAGGATGGGAACAGGCAGAAAATTCGTAAAATCAATAAATAGCCAGGCATTCCACCTGTAATTTATTAAGACATGTCTTTTAGTATTCCTGCTTCAACAATTGGAAATTCTCACGAAACTTACACTTTTTTCTTGAAATTCGATTTGCACCTTGTCTTGCTTTAGGTTCTTTGCGAGAACTGTGATTATAACATGCGTTTCTGTTTGATACCAATCATGTCTTTACAAAAAAAAACAGAAAAAGAGGAAATCGAATTGACTTATAGGTGTCAAAATTGGATTATTTGTTCAATAAAAATCGACTCATTGCTATCGAACTCAAACCTTTTCAAAACATCAATAAACAAGATGTGCAAAACCCATTCTATATAGGCACATTATCTTTTCATCATGCATAAGTGTTAATAGTTTTAAATTATAGAAATTCTAATGACTTCATAGATTACTTTCTTCACACTCAGAAATTATTAATTTTTATTTAACTGTATGGAACTAATAATGACTGTCATCAACCAAACATATCATAAATCAAAACCTCATCGTAAATCAATAATATTCTTATGGGCTGTTTCGGAAAAGAATGTGCATCGGGGGAGGAGGATAGAAGCTGAGTGTTGGGTTTATTTTCGAACAGATCTGTGATCGCTTTCTGTTTAAAATCCTTTTCACTATTGTTGTTTCACGTTTTTTTCTGCTCAACTGATGAATTTTAAGTGAATGAAACAATTCATTAAAGACTTACTTAATTTTAGGTTTTGATGGTAGGATGTCTTGCACTTTTGTTGTTTGCTGTTGATTTAGTGTTTTTTCTTCTCGTTTCTTTACTGAGTCTTTTGAAGGATGTAGGTTAGACAAACCTAAGGAAATCTAAAGCACATAATAATGAGTATAAGCAACGTAATGTAATGAAAACTAGATTACCTTAAGGGAATAAATTTTCGCGGCATTAAATTTTGCGGCATTTAATTTCGCGTCTTTGGGTTTCAACCGCGAAATTAAATTCCGGAAAACATCAATATTCTCAAAATTAAAAAAATCACCACTAAAATTATTCTTTATAGGGCAAAATAGGGCTTTTTGTGGACAAAAAATCCCCTCAACCACGAAATTAAATTCCGCGAAAATCGCAAATTTTGAGCCTTGAACTGCGAAATTAGGTTATTCCTGCAAAAATTTCTTCCCTTAAGGTAATCAAAACCTTTTGGTGCATAGAAAATGAAAATCCATAAAACCAAAATGTTCGAGCATTAGTCAAAAAGGCATTATGTTTGTTTGTTTTTATGTAAAGTTCCGAAGAGTATTATTTTATCAGAATTGAGATAATTTGAATGGTTTGAAAAAAAAGAAGAAAAATACCCTAGAATCATCACCAACTTTTTGTTTTGTCACTATTGAAAAAAAAGAAAAGAAAATTTCTTTCATTTAGTTGTATGGAGCTGAATCACGTGACAATCTAAAATCAAACATGTGAAATCCCACCATAAATGAACACAATATTTAGCCCTCAAACTTTAAAACATTTCCAAATCTTTCATACACGTCGATAAATAATATTATAAAAAATCATGTCACTTACAATCTATTTCTGCCTCGCATTTTCTTATGGATTGTTGTATCTGTTCATTTGAAGCTATAATTGTAAATTCAGGAAATTTGAAAAGAAACAAACTTTAGAAGAAGAAAAACTTCATGAAAAACATGTTATAGGGAAGAATTTTAATTATCAAGTAAAGATCCATACCATCATGTTCATGAGCCTTTTTGTATGCTTCCAAAGCCTCTTCAAATCTTTGCAGAGAGAAGAGAGCAAGTCTAAAAACACAAAGAAAGCATGAAAGGTTTCATTGTTTGGAATAATGTCAGAAAAGAATTATAAGATCCCTTACTTGCTTGTTAGAGAAAAAACTGCCTGTTTACGACTAGCTTATCTGTAAAAACACAAAACTTAATCAAACTTTATCCGTCAAAACCTTTAGAAATTAATGTAGTTTTTGTTTCCATGGAATATTTTTAAGTTAAATAAATAACATAAATTGGATATAATTAAAATATTTATCATATTTCCATATACCCTTTTCGTTGCCAGGCTTTGCCATTATTACTTTTGCATTCTATTGACATATTTGCATCTAAAAGTGCATCTAAAAGAAGGTAAACAAATTTATTAAATCATACTGTTTAAAAACAGCTACCTCAATATTTCAAACTTACAAAGTGAATACTATCTCATTGTTAAATTCCTAATCTAAATTTGCATAAAGCTTTAAATTAAATCCAATCTTGCAAATATAATGATCTTGGAAATATATATATATAATCTTCTATACTTAATTAAAAGAAAGGTAAATCAATGAACTTAATCAACACATCACCTGAAAAGCTGCCTATCTTAATGTAGGCATTGCATCTTTTCAAATAGTAATCAAAGTTTTCTTTGTCGATTTCCAATGCCTCTGTGTAACACTAAAATAAAACGAAAGCCACACTACTAAGATCATTTAGTTGGTCAATGTTTTCAAATCAATCACAACATTACAGATTCTTGTGGATGCAATTCTTTTAACGATTCCAATTTTGTCTCGCTTCCCTTTTGCTAAGCACAAAGGCTAAATATTTCATAACAATCCCACAGGATGACACTCATATTGAAAATCTCAATTAAAAGTCAAAGTACAGGCGTAAAAACTGGGGTAATAAGTTAGAAATATCTGTGGTAAAAAAAATTGTATTTTGAGACATAAAGCGCGGTTCACACTAATGTATCGTACCAAATTTCAGAAAAGGGGATAAGAAATCATACACACTGTGCTTATTGCAACTTCTTATCACAATACAGTAGAATATGTTGAAATTTTACTGAAACCTGGACAAAATTCCCATCAAGCTGAAATTTGGCACAAAGGTACCTAATAAAATACTTGACCACAAAAAAGAATACCCCATCGATTTGACATTGGGAAAATATTTTTTTGGACTTTTCTTCAAAATCTTAAGGGGCCCAAAAAAATTTTAATTTCAAACTCATTTTGAAGCATTATGCTATATAACATTTGAAAGCTCTCGAAAAACTATATAGAAGACTTTAAAGGGGATATGACCAATTTATGTACCTAACGTAAGATATTTATGGTCAAAATATGCAAAAATTGCACAAAAAGCCCAAAACCGAGGGGAAATTTTGACCCTAAATATCTCAATTTAGGTACAGAAATCAACCATATCCACTTAAAAGTCGTGTATATAGTTTGAGAGCCTGGGGAGGAAAGAAAAGTTCCAAAAAAATATTTTCCCAAAGTCAAATCGTTAGGGCTTTTTTTTGGGTGGTCAAGTATCCTATTAGGTACCTCAGCTTAAATTGGAATTTTTTCCAGGTGATTCTCTAGTTCTATTAGTATGAACCGCGCTTAATTGAGCTTTAAAATATATACACTCAAAATAGCTCTTACATACTTTAATAGCTCCTGTGTAATCTTCGTCTACAAATAGTTCATTTCCAAGACTATGGAAAAAAATAGCAGTCTTGATAAGTAACAAGCCAATTGAGTTGATCGAACCTAGTCAAATCAATTGAATGTATAAGCTAATCAAATGTGATTGAATCAATCCAATCCTGACATGCACTAATCAAACACCATTGAATCAATTATGAAAATTGCAGTAATATTCAATTGCGTTTGACAATTGAATTTCAATCATTTAATTCAATAATGTGTGTATTTCTGAGGCATTTAGTTCAAAAACAAAGAATAACCGTGGAATTTCCAAAACTTTTTTGAAGTTTTTTGAAAAAATCCATGGAATTTCCGAAGGGTCATGGGATATTGAATTTATTTCTGAGGCAAAAGAATGTTTAAAAATTTGTGGAGAGGGTTTTGAAAATTTCCTGGAATGGCCCATTGGCACTTAAAGGGTTAGGGAGTTAGGTACATGACGTTGGAAGGGTCGTAAAAGTTGACATATTTTAATGGATCCTTTTTTTGTGTATGCAATCTTTTAAGAGAACGCCCTTTTGGATGGATTCTATGACTGATGGTAAGAAGAGTTTTGTTTCACTCCCCCTGTGCCTCTCAGTCAAGGAAACTAGCCACTTTTTTAGCGTCAAAAACTTTTTTTGTTGTTGCCTTGAACACGCAGGAGAAAAGGTACCTCTGACTGGCTCACCACGCACTTCCAGTGCATGAATTTTATAAGAACTGGAACTGTCAAAGGGTCAATGGCCCAGAAGGCTAAAATTACACACTGTGCACTTCAGAATTTTCTTTTGAGGGAAAGTGTTCTTTGGGCCGTCCGCGCGACTTAATGCGTTCTGGTCAATAGAAAAGATGCCGAGTTACACTTAACGAGTTGAACTTTTCGAGTTATTCAGCTTATGGGTTAAATATAGATTTTCACAAGTCTTTTAATTGAAGAGTTATTTTGAGTTGATAAAACTAAAGTTTTTTTAAATAAGAGTTTTGTCGAGTTGTTCCACTTTGATTGAATTTAAATTTTTCCTGAAGTTATATTTTTGCTTGAGCCACCAATTGCTTTTGGTCTATTAAACAAGAATTAACTCTTAAAACGAATGCTAGTTGATCAACAGCCCTTATAAATTAAGATACACAAGTTGCAACTCATAAAACTTGTATTTGCAAAATAATACTTACCCATTAGGTTGTTTCTTATGACGTATACTTTGCAACTCTTAAAGTACAAAACTACAACTTCAACTTAGAGACATCACTTTCAATCAAAGTTACTTGGAATAACTCGGCTTATCTTCTGATATTATCAAAGTTCCAATCAAAGTTCCAATCAAAGCTCGACAGCTGGGTAACTTGATTTACAACTCTTTATTCAGGTTATTCCTATGCAAAATGTTTAGTTCAACTCATAAATTGAGCAATTCAAAAATTTTAACTCATTTTATGTACAAAAATAGATTTTATCGCACGGGCCCCTCGTTTGGAACTTGGAATATTTCCGTCATGACAAAAAATCAGAAGTGTGCAGAGGAGTGCCACTACTTGAGCCTTCTGGGCCATTGACCCATGACCCATGTTCTTATAAAATTCATTCACTGGAATGAAGTGCGTGAAAACTAGAAGTGCATGTTTTGACCCCATTCTTCTTCGTTTTCAATGAAGACAGGTTGTGGGGATGAAGAAAAATACATCATTTTCTAGCTGATACAAGCTGTCGTGTTTATTTATAAGTTTAAACTTCAGCACAACTTGCCTTTAATGGCTTTGAGGCGTTGAAGGTAAATTCCTTTGATCTTTCACTACTTTCTTTTGTTAAACACGACAAAATTGATACCTCCCTCATTTGATCAGAAAAAAGTGGTCATCTCTACCTGGTCTAGGTTATAGCAGGAGAGGGGTTTACAAAATACAAAGATAAGGAGTGTTAGTCTTAAAAACATACTTTAGCTTTTTCGATGCTTCCTCCTTTGACGACATGGCTTCGAAATGTTTCTTTATTGTTGAAATTTTACCCAAGCAACGCTGAACGTCTTCGGTCGGTGTGTGCTACTTTGCTACCTTTGCACTTCAAAAGCGAAAGTGAAATTAACTAGGTTTTTCCTCTTATAAAGGAAACGCGGAGCGAACAAAGTTTTGCAGAACGAAAGGTTTTCTTTACAAAACGCTTGACGATCTCAAGTGAGAAACCTTAAATAGTATAGTATTTTAGAAACGTTTCTCAATCATAGAAAATAAAAATGAAGCTTCCGATGCACATACAAAAATTTCTCAGATAAAGATAAAATATTAGACTCATCTAGTCTGGAACATCAAAACATTGAACCATCATGGCGGCTATCAGGCACAGCCTTCAGCAAGATATTTTTCGTCCAAGCGAAGAAGCTTTATACGCTGTTGTCAATGTTGTGAAAGTTGGAGGGGGAAAGAAGAAAGAAAAGAAAACTACGTTTCTGTGTGCTGCTGGTAAGTTTTTTAATATTTTTTAATATCCTGCTGATAATGGAAGTAAGTTACGTTCAGAAAATGTGTTGCTAAAAAAGGAAACAAAAAATAACAATGTCTAAACTTTTGATCTCAATCAGTCAGTACCTTTAGCCAAATTGGGAACTTTTTTCTTATTTTTACCGATATTCCTAATTAGGAATCAGATTCCTAATTAGGAAGAAAAAAATTCCTAATT
>JAUJPO010060581.1:0-13290 GCA_032270745.1 Tiaropsis multicirrata | reverse complement strand
ATCAAGCAAGTGCCTTCTAAAGGTAGTTGGTTATCTACTATTTTTACATCGTTGGTCCACTTAAGGTACAAAAATCTCATTTATCTAATTGTTTTGTTGCGGTGGCATTTTAACGAAAGTTACTGCTAGTCGTAAGTACAGCTAATGAAAGTTGACCAACTAAATTTATATAAGGGATTTACTGCCAAGTATAGCATTTTTTATAACTTTTGATAAAGCAGAGTTTGGACCACCAAAATTTCACAGTGCATCTTATACATGAATACTTTTTCCAGGTTCCGACATAAGTTGGCCCCAAATATGACACCCCTTAATGCCGTCACAACAAATGGCATACCAAATGGCATACCAAGTGGCATACCTTTTCTAAGAATATTGTACAACCCTAATATGTAACCCCTGAAATTGAGTAGTGCAATGAATCTGGTGGTGGAATTGATGGTCCTGGTGAATGAGGGGGGGGGGGAGCGTACGGGAGTTCGGAATCCCGATATACCATTCTATTTCCTGGAGAATACCGATATACCGATCATCTTTTCAATCAAATACCGATACCGATTAATATTTTTATAACAACAATAAACAACCTCTTACCCAGGGCGATAAGCTTTTTAACATTAGATATGACGGAAAAGTAGGCCTCCTATTGCCAGATAGCCTATTTGCATCTCATCATTTTCCCACGCGCCGACGCTTCGCCCTGAAATCGAGGTTGAACAATAAAACTCAGCCGTAATCATACCTCACGAAAAGGGACTAAAGTGCGACAGTGAATTTAGATTTGAAAAAAAACCATACAGATCCAGTGTCAAGGTGATAGATAAAAGTTCACCCGGATGAGTTTTAGCCTTATTTCTTTCTTACACCGGGAAAATAGCGCATTTTGGGAGATGTTATTTTTGACGAATATTTCATTGTTTCATTTATCCATTTGTTGTACCTATTCTTTTTGAAATTATTATACTGAAATATAGGAAATGAGGACAATAATATGTAAGCAAGAAAGACCGACCTTTCCTCTACACAGCATAAACACGAGGAGTGAAAAAGGAAATGGTTGTAGGGTCTTATAATATAAGGAGGCGCCACCATAATTGGCGCCGATGGGAAGAAAATTTGGAAAATTGGCCTTCCCAGATTGGCTAAATCAAGCTCATTCTAACATATTAGAGCATTTTTTTTCATCGGGATTATGATTCAGGGATGTTACCACTATATCCAAGAAAAGAAAAATAAGAAAAAAATGTTTTTGATCCCGAAAAACCGATGTTTTGTCAAGAAATATCGAAATACCAACCAAAAAGGTGTTAATTACCGATACCGATTCGTGGTTGAAATACTGAGTACCGATAGATTTTACGATCCCTTAATCCCGAAAAACCGATCAAAAAAGGTCTCAAACCAATGTACCGATAATCCGTACCCCCTCCCCCCCCCTCCCCACGTGAATGTGCAGCAGGAGTTAATGGTTCAGGTGAATGAGCAGCGGAAGTTCGTTGTTCTGGTGAATGTGATGGTGTAGTTAGTGGCTCTGGTAACTATGATGGTGGAGGTGGTATGGTTCTGGAGAATGTGCATTAGTAGAAAACTGGCTATCAAATTCCAAATCTCTCGCGTCATCTTGAATTGTTTTTTCTAACAACTCTGCCATCCCCGGACAGACCTACAGACCATGTGTAGAGTGCCAAAATTTAATTTAATGTATGACAGTCAGGTGCTTTGGCAGGGTCTTTTTTGCTATTATCATTTGATTTCCGCGACAAGAAGAGCTGGGCTCAAGTAGTGTGTTAATTGCAAAACTTTCCTCGATTAGGAATGCATGAATTTTGAAAAAACTTGTGAAAAACTGGGGAAATAATTATCTGCAGAGTATATCTTTCTTTTCAGTAGCAGAGAACTTAACTTTCATTAAAAAAAATTATCATTCTCAAGGCCTTCAATTTGGGGAAAATGTGTCTCTTCTGGAATTCTAAGTTAGCAGGTAAAATCCTAATTAGCTCCAACATTTAGGTTTTTGTTGGTTGACATTTCAATGTACAGTATATATTTCTCTAGAACTTTTAAAATTCTATAGAAAAGTGATTTTTATCTATTTTGGCATGGTGATCAATTTCGGTTTGTTTTAGTGCAAAAAAAGAATCAAAAAGAGTTTACCGTCATTCTTCTAATTTTGGAGGGGTTGTACTAATAATAGGAGGAAATAAATTACTTCGGAACGTAAACTTTTTTATCGTGCTAATAATTAGAAGAAAAGAGGACTCGATTCGTACTAAATTAGGGGATGAAAAATTAAACACACTTTTTGGTACTTTTTCTTTTATCTTTCTTTCTTTCTTTATTTCTTACTTTTATTTAAACCAATTTTTTTCTTTCTTCAAACTTACATTGTAAATTTATACTTTGTTTTCTGTAGAGAAAGTCACTTTTTTTGCTATTCGTACATCAGAGGAAAAATTGACTTTTATCGTACTAAATTAGAAGAAAATCAGAAAATATTGAATATGGACTCGTACTAATAATTAGAGGCGATAAATTCCTTCCATCTGGCCAAAATAATTTATTCGTACTAATTAGAAGACTGATTAAATTAGAAGAATGACGGTATATCATTTTTCATATTGGTATTTTTAGCTCACTTCAGACACTTGCATGTAGGCTTTTTATGTACTTTCTGGTTATTAAAGTCAATAGACCGTTGGTCGTGACGTAATTTATGAAAAAGTCTATTGCTGATAGGAAATATTTAACCGCATCTTGCGGCTCTTGTTCAAACTTTTTTTTTGAAACCAGAAGGTGATTCCTTTAAGGTGAATCGAATCTTTTAATTTTTACCTATATGATTATATGATTGACTAACTACTTAATATTGACAGTAAAAACCACCCTAGACTCGCTGGTAAGGTTTTAATGAGGTCGTAATGAGCACGAACATTTTTCTCTCTATATTGAACTCATGTGAAATGTTTTTTTATTCTAAATAGTTATTATATAACGCAATGACGTTTGCAGAAAGTGGATTAATTTTACTGACTCGAACAATAGTGTATCCAGCATCAACTGACGAAACTGAGTACTACTTAGAGAAACCTTGTAGTCTGAAGGTCCCCCTCTGAACACGGCCTATGCGCTTTTATTCAGAAAAGACGATTCTTTGAAACATTCCGTCAAAAATACAAAAGAAAAACTATTGACATCAATTCCTTTGTGAGCAATTGCCAAATGCCAATCAGTGTAAACGCAACTTCTGATGACAAAATCTGACTGAGAGACAATAAGAAAAGAATAAAATCGTACAAACCTAATCACCAAAACCTCTACATCGTTAAGACTTTTGACAATTAAAACAATATAGAACACAATCGAACTACAGTTCAAGCAATTGCATGGACCGTGTTTGATTGTTTTTCATTGAAAAAGTTCTGAAAGGTATCCACTATTTTGTTATGAATCAAATATACATTTGTCTTGGAGAAAAGTATATGAGTTGATGTTGGTTGACTTGATGAATTCATATATGTAAGGACTTCCTTTATTTTATTAAAATGGAGACAAACAGCATGACTGAGCAGAAGGAAATGAGAATTCTTTCTCCGACAGATTATGTGCAAGTTGTCATAAGTTCTGCTAATAGCGTTCCAACTATTCGTCAAAAACAGTCAACAAACAACAAATTGAAATTTCTCTTACCTTCAACTACACCCATCGCTTCTACAGCTAATCTTCAGAAACCGATTATGGAGCGAACAATGAAAGTCACACCAATAAATAAAACATCCATAAAATCCATCAAGCAGGCCAAACAAGTCTTCAGGCCACCACGCAGATCTCATAAAAACATTCCTAGCAACAAACAAAGAGCTTATCATAATGCTTTGGAAAGACAACGTCGCCAGCTTATCACCACAACTTTCAACGAACTGAAAAGTGCTCTTCCGGAACAAACCCTGGAAGCGATACAAGAAAAATCATCGCGTTGTTTCATCATCAACAAAGCTTGTGATTACATTCGAGCTATGGAAGATAATAACTCGGAAATGAGGAAAGAGATCTCAGCTCTTGCCGAAGATAACTTGAAACTGGAGGAAAGGATTTTCGAACTTGAATTTAATAAAGATTTAGTGACATCTTGTGTTCATGCAAACATTGATATTACTCAGATATGATCTGAATTATTTATTGTTATGTCTGTTATGATTCGCGTTTTTATGATATCAACAATTTTCATTGCTTTTTTTTCTTTGATAAAAAGGCCCGGGGGAACCTACATACGCAAAAGTATCGTTAGGGTACCTTTTTTGAAGGTCTGAAGTGCGTCTGACAGGGTCCCAAAATCAGGCAAATTTGCTAATAACTTTATTCAAAAATTAATCTCTGACAAGGTCCACTTTTCGAAAATAGCTTTAATATTTATTTGATTTGAAAATTAAATGAGCACATCCAACAGCAGACTGCATTTTTTTTTATAGTTTTAAAAACAATTGAAACTCGAGATTTCGTTTCCAACTGTTTGACCGCAGCTAACACACGCAGAATATAAGTATGAATTTTACGTAACTTATGTAAATAATATGTGCAGAAGTAAGTACTTGTTATTATATATAAAAATTTGTCAACAATATCAGCCGTGTTCATAATAGCCAGGTTAAGCAAAACACTAACGGGTAGAAAAATGGTCGAATTTAACAATTTAATAGAGAGAAACAGACCCTTATAGAGGAGGGCAAAGCCCTCCTGTTTCTATTTTCAACTTGAAATCTTGATATTTGGCCTGAGTTGACGGAAAAGAAATGCGCATTCAGTTGCAACACAAAAGATTTACAAATTTGGTCTTTTGGAAGAGATTTTGACCTTGAAAGTCAAAAAATGACCACATTTGCCAAAAATTCACCGTTTTTTGGTCATATTTTGTCATTGAGTGAACGAAAATACAAAAAACTTGGTTCAGTTACACTAGATGCTGTCTTCTAGCTAATAAAATTGAAAAAATATTGATTTGAAGCCGCACCACTGGGCAGTTTGCCGTCAAGTAAGTCAGGGCTGCGCAGCGGCCCTGATTTTGTTATACTCGGATTTTGATTTGTTCATGATGCGTCAAATAAGAAAGGCTTTTACTTTAATCGAATCTGATAATTTTTTCGAATGTGCAAATTCGTTAAAAGTTTTAAATTGATATCATAATCGATCGCACTCTTTGGTTTAATATTTTGTTTTTACTTTATTTATTGAAGTTTTGTCAAAATAATTTACAAAAAACTAGCTCTGCCTGTGTTTGAAATAAATATTATATATATACACAAATAAGAAGTAAACAATATACACGAAAGTGCTCGATATGAGACAGAGTTTTTTTTATGAATTTATTTTCAAAACCAAAAAATCATGCACGGAGTTATACTTTTAATCCTTTGGTTTTGAAAATAAGTTCATATTTATATATACAAATAAAGTGTTTGAATCTTTGCTTCAAAGCAATAGGTCAAGAGGCAGATATAGAAAGTACTCAGAATTTTTGATGGATCATGTTGACTTCCATATATCTGTCAAAATTTTGACAAGCTTCTGCATCCGCAACTGAGGTTACTCCAAGGAACTATGATAGTTTTCTTATAGTTCCCTAATAAATTGAAAAATTCTTGATCCAAATTCAATCTTTACAAAATAATTCTTTGGGAATTTACGTGATGACGTAAAGAGTTGTGTTTTTCTGATTGGTTGGTTTATGAATGATGACGTCACTGATCCCAATTTTATTGTTTCCTTCATTCAAACGCTTCCAAATAGTGGTGAAGAACACCACTGAGCCGATCAGTACCACACAAGCCGCTAAGATTCCACACAAAATCCACAAGAAAGATATATGGTTTGTCCTTGAATCTATCACTGTTTGTCGTTCGAAAACAGTGTTTTCTGTAAAAAAGAACGTCCTTGACTTAGAGGTTTTTATTGCTGTAGTTGTCTGAAGTTCAACAGGATTGACGGTTGTTTTCCGTGTTTTCGTTTTTTTAGTTATTGTCTTTAGTAGAGTAGTTGAAGTTGTGGATGTGTGTAGTTGCGTTGGGGGAGCTTTTGTTACTTTACTGAAAGGTGGTCTCAAACCATTTGCTTGACATCCAAACCTACAATTATTCCTAATCATTTTGAAGGGTGAATTGAAGTAACCTCTACATACAGCACAATCGATTCCTACCCATCCTGGAGGTTTTGACGCTTGAGTTGGTAAGATACGAGTGACCCATTTAACGAGGCATTGAGCTTTACAAATTATGTTTTGATTACGACAGTCTTGTTTAGTGCATTTGTATGATGAACCTGAATGAAAATAAAAACAGAAACATGACGAGCGCGAAAATAAAACTGACTTTATTGTTTTCAAAAAGCAAAAAGCAAAAAGCAAAAAGCAAAAAGCAAAAAGCAAAAAGCAAAAAGCAAAAAGAAAAAAGCAAAGGACATGAGCCGAAGGCTGTCCATGAAACAGAAAGGCCATGAACTAAGGCAAAAGAAGGTACGGGGATTTCTTTCGGCTTTCGTGTCGCAAAAACACGTTCATTCGTAAGGGTATAGATGGGAGCCAGTTAAGTACTTGTTCAGCGTTGCTCTTGTATGTGTGACTCGTGTTTGTTTTATGAAACTTTTATATGTTCAGCTACTAGACGGGATTGAGTTTTTCTTAGTTATGAATATTCATGCTTTCAGAACATAGCAGTACACTCCCGTTGGGCCTTAAGGCAATTAAATCCCCCTCCACTCATCCTAAGAGGTACCCAGTGAACAGGTAAATACAAACAAACTTACTGTCCACAAAATTTACTGCAACAAAATATAACAAAAATAGCGACGGGTGGTCCAGCAATATCATCGTTGCATGCACTTTCCGCTCAGTTTAATGTGAAAAGTTTTTATTATATTTGACCAAACCAAGCAACTTGTACGTATCTGTAACATGCAAGATAAGATACAAGGGTTTTGTTATTTTTGTGTGTGAAATTTAGGTTGTCGTTTTGTACATGCGATGACAGGTCAATACTTGCGATGTGTATCGTGATGCCTTGAAAGGTGTGAATGCCTCAAGGTGAATTGATTACCCTCTTTTTATACTCCCTAAATGCTTGAGGTTTGAGAAGGTTTTTGTGTTGTTCTTACGCAGTTCACGGAAGCGCTATCCTTTGTTGTTCTGACCGCTTCTTTTAACCAAGGATTTTTTCTTTCTTCTGCAGCTTTTAGACCAACCAGGAGTCTGTTTTCTTTATCTCAAGTGTGTGGAAGCTCTTGTAATGCACAACAACCTTTCTTCCTTTCTTATGGCAACTATGATTTCAGACCTCTTTGTTGTGACACAAGATCTTGATATGATCTAACTCTGAGTGGCATGATGTCATAAATTAATTAATCAAGGAAAGTCGGCGGGGGTTACATTTAGTTCACGTATTTACGTCCAAAACAAATGCATTTCACGTTTACGCGCAGGGAATTTGTAATTCCAAAAAAAGACTTTCCTCCTTTTACATTGTTGAAATAATCAACCAATCAACAGACCCGGTATTACCCCAACACTTTAACTCTTTAGTTTGTTTGTGCCAAATTAGTGCTTCCTATAATTTAGTTGCATGTTATTTTCAAAAGTAACATCTAATGCGATTAAACAACTTTTCAAGAAAAAAACATTACATATTTAACGGCGTAACAGTTATAAAGGACAACGAATTAAAGATACGAAAAGGAATTTCTGGCACCCCTTTGAAAACACATCACTGTCCCCTTGCAATTACATTACTTTTTGTAAGAAGCATGATGATAGCTGGATGATATGTATGAATTTGAAGCTCACTTCACTAGTAAACATGCAAACATCGTGTTTCCCGCATTCACGCACATAAAAATTCATTTAAGGTATTCACGACAGCAAAAGGTGCTATTTCACTCGTAACGCAGACCGCGTTGAGCCTCATCAAGGTACAGTTGTTCTTATTTGGCGCTTTTTCTGAAACACATACAATTCCCCGGCCTTATGAATTGTCTTGTACGATTTTGATCAATATTGAATAGTAAAATTTACCATTAATAAATGTTAATTGATTTGTAGTTTTTTTGCAAAGTAAAGCCCGCGATATCAGAACCATCAAGTTCACACATCTCTTTGGTTCTATTGAGATAATATCTATAATTAGGAAAAGGTATGTAAAATAGTGTGATAGAGCTTTCAGATGTTATAACTTTTACAGAACGAAATCTTAAGGGCGTGTATTGCTGATATTATCTTCTTGATCTGTTGTGCTCAAATATAAATTGAACTTTCGCCTTTTTCTTTGGCGAAACTTTCTATTTATAAGTAAAAAAAAGAAAGTTGGAAATGGTTGCTGAGATAATCTAGAGATGAGATCTTCGGGTTTTTCTAAAAAAGTTTGTTGTTGTTTAGTCGCGTTGTTTAATGGGTATGACGTGAGCATGTTGTTATTCTTGAGTGAAAGCCAAGCTTCTTTAAAGCGTGAACACTCTTTCAATCAACGTAAAATAATTTCTCCTTCATGATTAATAATATACTTCAGACCACACTGCACGCATTAAAAGTGAAATGATTCTAAATTAATTTTTCACTGCAATATTGGAAAAAAGAAATTCGGGATTTCTTGGTTAAGGATGCCAACACAAATGGCAGCAAATGAGCACAACGGCCTAGCCTCCTAACCTTCTCATTTTAATCACATTCGAAGTAGTGCTAACAAACTAAATACTAGAAAAAGTTAACTTGATATTCAGATGGAGATGTTTAACTTTCTATCGGTACGCTAAAACTCTAAAGTTGCGATGAAAATAAACATCTGACGAATCTGTCCGTGTCTGCAACAGTTTAGCGCTCCATTTGAAAATTATAATTAGTTTATACTTAGCTTCCTGAAATTTTGAAATAACCTTGTTCTCCGCATAAAAACGGGTGAAAATTGTCAGATGGTTTATTTTCATCTTGGACAAGCAGTAACTTTTTTAGTTCTGACATGTCCTCTGATTGTAAACAAGACAAATTAAATCAAATTGTTTTGTATGTTTTTCGCAAAATCTTTTCAAAGATTGAACAATCAATTAACCTTGTTCTAAAAATTGTCAAACAAACAACTCACTCAAATTTGAATATAGTAATTAGGAAACTAGAGTGAATAGATTACTAATAGTGTTGACAGAAATCACGAAATCATAAACCGAGCACTTTTTTAAATAGCTGTTCCAACCGGCAACTGCGAGCTGTTTCTGGAATACGGAAAAATAATTATCCAGAAATCTGAATTAAAATTAAGCCATTAACATTCCCCTTGGCTAGAAGTTCGAAGGGTGTTTTTCGTGGTAAAATGTAGTATACTTTTGATACCTTTTCCTGTTTCCATCTATAAAGTTACTTCCAAACGCGAGCCACACTAAAAACCAGCGCTGTTCCTATCATCCAGTGAAAAGCTCTCACTGTTCTTTTGATATTGCGCAATCTCCTATCCTATAGAAATTCGGAAAAGTTATTTGGAAGTGAGAAGTCGGGCCTGTTGTTAGTTGTTCCGATGAGCTGTTCCTGATTATAATGCTTTTTTCAGTTGGGAATTTCGAGGTGGTCCTAGTCAACTTGAGGTGTTTCTATTTTTAAATACACGTATTTTTTATGAGAATATACTTTATGAGAATATTCATGATGAAATTGGCCAAAAATGTAAGAATGTCGTAAGAATAATGCCATCTTAATTTTTTTCATGATCAAATTTTTATTGGGAAATAATTCATAAATACACCTAAAGAGACTTCGATAATATCCAACAGGCTTTATTATTCTTCTCCTTCAATTATATGGTTCTGATATAACTCATTTAGCATCATATATATGAGGCTGATAAAAGCTTCTAAGAATGTGTTAAGAATATCATAGGATGATTTCGACCAAAAAGTTAAGAATATTTAGCATAAAACCAAAAAACACTAATCTTATTAAAAAAAGCGTGTAATTCTTCTAGCTAGCAAGTGAAAACATCTATTTTGTGTGTATTGCTGGGGTGGCTGCATGCTTCTGAACTCACTTGTGTTAGAAAGAACCACATGTTACACAATCATAGCCTTCTTCAATGGTGGCTTGCTTCTTCACGCATTCATTTTGTCATTGCACAATATTAAAAAATTCGAGTAGTTTTTCGTTTTCTCGCAACCTAGTACTCAGATCTCTTCGTTTGTAGTATTTTCAATTGTCAAGTAAAGGATGATTTAGTTATGGGAACGAATTGGAATGTAATATAAATACTGAGGAATTTAGTTTATTATTTTAGTCGATGAGACACTTGAGAAAGAAAGGTTTTCGGCGATCGTAATATGTGGTTGAAACTTCTTTTATGAGCGGGAAACATTTCGAACCTTAAGTTGATTATCAATAGTCTATTTCAGGGATATTAAAACAGCACAAAAGGAATAAAGGAAGTCAGCGGTTTTATGGGAATCTGACCACATTGAGTTGCTGTTTCAGTAGTATTGTTCAAGTGATCTAATTATGGGGAATGATATATTTTCTCTTCGCCCAGCGAAATAATTAAAATAGACGATGAGACGATGAGACGATGTTATTTAGGGCGTGCCAAATATCAACGAGATAAGAAAATATCCAAGAATGTCGCTTCATACAGCCACACGGAGGTGCCAATTATATTGGCACATCGGTGAACACTTTTGTTCGCACATCGAACACCCTAATCCATCCATCTCCAGTTTTCGTAACGAGTTTCGTAATGCCGCTCACAAAATGCTGTATTTTCTGCGTAGGCTCGAAAAACTTTCCATATCAATGATAGTTGCACACCAATTATATGAAATATCTTAATCTAAAACATTCTTTTTATAAGAATGCGCATCAATGCTTGACGTTTAAGTAAAACATCTTTTAAGAATGCGGATGACTTTGGTTAAGCCTCGGGTAAAAATATTTTTTCCGTAAATTCTGTATTTGATTTGTCTGCTTTTTAATCTGTATCAAGAAATAATTATCTACCAAGAGAGAAAAAAATCGAGAGAGCATGGCACTCCAACCATAGAAGTCGTAGAAAAAATACTTCCACATAAACACAAACCAATTAGTTAATAATCAAGAGAATTTGGATATGAAAATGGCAGTCAACTGCTTAGTTAATTTACGAGACAATAATTACATGCTTGTGTGACAACGACATTTATTTGAATGGGGATAATATCATACGATATGTAGAAATGCTTCACAGAATATAAGCAGAACATTGAATTGCGTTCGTTTATTTAGTTGGAATTGTCGTTAGAGTGGACGCACAGAGAAAAACATGTCCATAAGAAGTATTGGTGGAAATTTACTTGGCAGTCGTCGGAAAAAGAGAGATTTATACAGTGTCACTTCTGATGATGGTCATAACAATGCAATCGATGGGCCTCGTGCCTTGTCTCGATTCAAAAAAGGTAACAACGTCCATGAAACTCTATTTTGAATCCATTCAAAGTGCAGCATATCAGAGAAACCATAAGAGTATCTCTTTTTTCCAATCCCCACAACTACTGTGTCATTTTCTATTAGCAAACATCGTTCGACATTGTGACAAAAGGACTTAACAATATGAATTATAAAATCAACTTTATCTTCATTTTTTAGCCAGTATGCTTCCTGTTGGTTCTAGCCGTAAAGACATCACTCGAATCAAGAACAAAGCACACACTTATTCAGAAAGCTTCTCTATCATTGGCTTGACTCGTGTTTTCACTGGAAACCCTTTTGAGCGTATTTTCTGGTTTTGTATTTTGATGGCTGCAATATCGATAGGTGTTTACATGAGCAGTGAACTCGTTACCAAGTATATCGCCAAAGATGTTCGAGTTGGTAAAGAAACTGTAATAACCGATAACAACTACTTTCCAACTATCACCATCTGCTTGAAACCACCACGAAAAAAGACATACTGCAACAGAGCAATCATTGACAATCCTGGACAAGATGCAGACATGCAGAGACCATGCCCAGAGACAAATGATTCGACCGAAAGAAATGATACTTTACAACCAACTGCGGGTAACAGTCACATTACGATCGGTTACTTTAAGATAGCTTGCCAGGAGCGTGGTATTTGTGAAAGTTTCTCCGACCTGGTGGATAAATATTTCAAAGTTGAAACAAGTTTTGAGCAATGTTTGATTTGGAACTATGATGGCACCTTTTTTAATGATGAGAATCGATTTGATATTGACATTTCGATCAATAATAAGAACAAGGAATTTTTCGACCATTTGAAAGATGACATTCGAATCTACGTCAGCCAGAAAAGCGTTTATCTCGCGCTGCAGAACAACTACCTCACAACATCCACATTCCAACATTTTCAGCTGAGCTTCAAGAAAACTGTCACTGAGAGATTACCAGCACCTTACACCTCAAAGTGTGTAGAAGCTAGCCCAATCAACATATTCCCTGGCGACTACTCACTAGAGCATTGTATGGCGTCTAAAAGATGTTTAAGGACATTACAAAAATGTGGAGACACTTATGATTTTTGTAGAGATTTTTTACCGTTGGAAATGATTGATGAATACTTTGATCCTGATAAAAGTATTCTTGAATTACATCGATGTTTACATTCTAGCTATTACCAAGAACGCAAAGTGACAGACTGCGAATTGCCATGCAAGGAAACTTCTTATGATATCTATGGATCAAGTTATCATTTCAAAGAAGATCTAAACAAAACAAACTTTAAGTTAAGCATGAAATTTGAGAACCCTTATATTTACCAACTGGAGAAAGAAGAGGTGTTGTACAGTTGGGGTGATTTTCTTGGAGGTTTAGGTGGAAATATTGGACTATTTTGTGGATTCTCATTGCTATTTTTGGTGGAGATTGCTGCTTTCGTCATCCTGAGATGCTGGGCTAAAGTCGCCAAGAAAAACTTGGTTAGGAAAGAACGAAATGTTGAACGGCAGAGTCGAAGTGAGTTCCCCAATGATGTAGTGGAGTTAAGAGAAGGCCCAACGGAAGGAAAAATTGATTTTTCTGATGACAATAGTGCAGACGTTGGGAGTGAAACAAGTGATGAAGGGCAGCCACTACACTGTGATAGAAACCATGATGAAGTAACTGGAGAAAGACTTTATTATTCACAAACACTGATATAAGATCAATGGAAATGATGAATCAAATCTAAATGGAAAGAATTTGCAGTTAAAATAGATACAAATGACTAACATGATCTGGGTATGTGCGGACCTTAAGGGTCGGTTTTTCAAGCTTCCCGAGTCTCTCTAAGGGTCGCAAAAATCAGAAAAGGT
>JAUJPO010060570.1:0-13290 GCA_032270745.1 Tiaropsis multicirrata | reverse complement strand
TCCGAAATTCGTCCGAATTCACTAAAAACCGTCCGAACTTTTTCCTCCGAAAATTTAATGTCCGAATTAAAATCGTCCGAACTTTTTTGTAATTAATGTAATCTTCAGCTGGCTTTAGCCTGGTGTCTTTGTCCAACTTTAGTAGCCAGGGATCGATCTAAAACTGAAGCAAATTATTCTTTTCACAGATTCTAAGTGATATTTTTTAAGGTTGGGTATTTTTTAAATAGAATTTCATGGCTGTTTGAATCGGTCGGAATCAAGAAATTAATTTCACCTGTAAGCACTGCACGTTCTTTTTATAAAAGTCTCGTGAGTGGAACAGATGCTCTTAATTCTGCTTAAAAACAGCGAAAATAGGATATGTTTAGCTATGTTTTTAACATTTTTGACCTCGAAGTAGACTATAGATGTCATTTTTATTCTACTATTTTCTATTTTTTTCAGGATATTGTTCGAAATTCAATCTGTCATTCGGCTACCGTCATCTCCAACGCCTTCATGCACAGTGGTACCACCAGTGATACCTTTCTAAGGAATAATTTGGATTGGTTGTCAAGGGCTACCAACTGGGCCAAATTCACTGCAACCGCAAGTTTGGGAGTCATACATAAGGTAAGATACACAATATTGAAAGTCGTTGGGTTCTCTTATACCAATAGATACGTTTTTACTGGATTTTTGTAATCTGAATCTAGTGGCTATCCTTATCGGATAAAATAGTCACTAAGTGATTTTCGTCTCTTTTTCCCAACAAATTCTTTTTCGATACAAGCTTCTTCAGAAACGTCAAGAAATTTGGCTTACGAGGTTGAAGATTATTATATAGTTTAGTAACGTAGTTCTTTATCATAATAGTGCATCTGCCAATTTGAGACCACGCCGTTCTTTAGTACAAAAGACTCTAAAAATCGCTTGACACTTCTTTTGTCTCGACACTTTGTTGTCCAAACTCGTTTAAGAGACTTTACTACAGAAAACGTGACAGCTCCACAACCTCTTATGCTTGTTCAATCTGCCAGGGTCACGAGAAAGAATCATTGAAACTGATGGGTTCATATCTTCCCAAAGACGGTTCATCAAGCAGTGCTTATCAAGAAGGTGGTGGCCTTTATGCGTTAGGTGAGTAAAAGCATTTGTTGTGGTTTCGGGCTGTTTGCATTGTCGTATCCATAGTTGGTATAAAAACCCTGGTCTGTAAGTCTTTTATATTTGTCTTTTGTTTTCATTTTGAATTTACGTACGCATATTGGTTTGTTTTGCTCACTTTTGGACCATGTGATTAAAATCAAACCAATCCCACAAAGAAGATATCCATAAATACATTAACATTTGACTTTTGTTTTAAACAAAGAAAAAGTTAACAAAAAGTTAAGTCAATACACTCCCAGACCAGTTAATTTTTTACTGACTATGGTTAATCGGTGCCAATCAATGTCAAACTAGAATATAATAAGCTTAGTTATCGATTGTCCATTTCATACTACATTTGTCATTTGCCATTGTAATCGATCAGTATCAGAGCCGGTTAATCAAATGGCTCATTTAGACTCTCAGGCATTTCCTTCATTGAATTTCTTTCATTGAATTTCTTCACATTATCATTGTTCTCAATTTTCTACCATTTTTTATTCTTTGTAGGTTTAATCCATGCAAATCACGGCGAAAGTATTAAAGAATATCTCTTGAACCAATTGAAGAATGCAACTACCGATGTATGTATAGTATTTCAAAATCATTTTTTTCATAATGTCAATCAGGGTCTTTTCCCCCTGACTTTCCCCATCCTGACCCTTAAAATATTTGTGCCCCCTCACGTGACTTCTTTTTCCCGTAACAATGGAAATTAAACAAATTCTATATGCTTCCTATGATACATATTTCATAAAACCTCAATAACAAAGATAGAGCCATTTTTCAGTTTAGAGTCTTATTGTTAAAAATAAGAAGTTAAGTTTCCTTCCCATTCCTAATTTCGAAAAAAATAATTTCCCTCCCCTGAACGTGTCACTTTCTTTGGCTGTTGGAAAGTGTTTTCCCATGTCTTCTCCCAACTCAAAAAATCGTCCCCCTGAAACCAGGGGGGCACTATTTTTTTTAATTCTGAAAGGGTTCCCGTGAGCACGGTATCACTTTAAATACTTGCTTGGCTGCCACTCATAATTTCTCATTATATAAAACGATAGATTTTGAGTTTTTGTTTATCTTGAATTCATTAGATGGTGCGTCACGGTGGTTGTCTTGGTCTTGGATTGGCTGCAATGGGAACGCAACAAAATGGTATTTTATTTAATTTCCTTATTTAAGAAAATGTGCTCCTTTTATGTAGATTTCAACTCGAGTTGATTTCGATCCTGGGCCGTACCAGACATTTACATGCGATTGATTCAACCACGGGGTTTATGTAAGATAATTTCTTATTCCGGGTTGAGAAAACTTACTCACAAATGTTGCTTTTTTCACATGCTGTTAAGCCTCTGGGTTGAATTTTAACCGAGCAATTTAGCTACACATGAGAGAAATGACCTTGCAACAGTAAGGATATGATTCAAATGGGCCTCAACCTTATTTTCCAATGATATAGGAAGAACGGCGCCTCATCCTTCAGACCACGGCTTCTCGGTTTTCAAAATCGCAATGCCATGTGAAATATTTTATTAGCTTTTAAAATATCTATAATTACGAAATTATTTTGGTTACTTGTTACGTTAATGTAATGTTCTCTTTCAGATATTTATGAACAATTGAAATTTAACTTATACCAAGATGACGCAGTCACAGGTTTGTTGATGCATCTTGAACTAATTTTTTATTACGACCTAAGCTATGATCCTTTCATCTCGTTTTCAAGCTGAATCGCAGTTATAACTGGAGTCTCTTTACACCTATTCACGATTTACAAAGTATAGAAAAATAACGTTATATTTTTGTTTACCATTATTTTCCAGGAGAAGCAGCTGGTATTGCAATGGGCCTTGTTATGTTAGGATCTAAATCAAGCCAAGCAATCGATGATATGGTTATGGTAAGGCTGTTAATTACTCTATGTTCTTTCTATGACGGTGAGCTACATACAGTATATCAGACGAACCACGGTATGGCCCGAACATTTCCGGGCCTCACGCTGAATTAAAAATTGGAAAGGACCCGAGCATGGCCCGTGCATCCCGGGCCACGCTCGGGGCCAGCTTCCAGAGAACAAAAAGTCCCAATTGCCGAAAAAGTAATGTACGGCAAGGCAAAAAAAAAATAATTTGAGGCCCGAACATGGCCCGCACTTAATGTTCGGGGCACTTTGCAGAGTTTCATTATGAAATTTCAAAACAGAAATGTCTGGGCCATACCGTGGGTCGTTATATTAGCTAAAGTACGCAAAGACCAAATTTTATTTGTATAGTAACAGTATAGTAAGAGGGTTATTTGGGGTTAATAAGCCCGAGTTTCATTTGCGATATTGACTAAATTGCACGAACTTAGTGAGGAAAACAAATCAGTAATCAAATTTAAGTACCACAATAAAATCAAATTCTGTTTCTCATACACTTTTATGTTTTGGTAGTTAATCACAAAAAGAAAAAGAAAAAATTCAACCCGGGCCATCACAGCTGTAATTGCCCGCTCAACCCGGGCAATTACAAAATAAGAGCCCGCTGACTCGTAAGGCGTCTCCACTGTAATAGTTTTTAGTCATACAATTAAAAACAGAATTGTTTCTCTCGTAAACTTTAGTAATACTACGAGCAAGCCCCCTTTCAAACTAAATGCTATTATAGCTTCCAGGAAAAAGGTTAAAGTCGAGGCCTTTTAAAGAGTTTCTCTAAGGCGAAACCAAATTGATTTGTTGTTCTACAGGCCCGACCGACCCTGTTTTTGCTAAAGACGAAAAAATAATAATATCAAATTTTGCCTGTTACCATAAAAACTAGGATTTGTAAATAGTAAAGAGGCTGTAAAATCTTATTAAAATTTAAACTGTTCAAGCACCTAGCGTATTTAAAATTCAAATAATATTTTAATAATCAAGGGGGAAATATCATTGCGACCTAATTAAATGTGGAAATTATTTCCATTGCCTTACGACCCCATAAAGTGAATAAAAATATTCTTATTTTACCGACCGACTGACCCATTTATAACTGAAGATCTGCCTGTAGAACAATAAATTAAATTGGTCTCGCCTAACCTAATTCAAGCAACACAGCCAACATTGAGAGGCACCAAAAGCACCAAAAAATCTATATTTTTAGGGTAGACGAAACACTCAAATTGTCACAACTTTTGATTTATTTGACCATTTCACTTCAAATTTTCAGGTATTATTCGCAATATTGCTGTTAATTTCACTATCTTAACAACTTAACATGTGTCAGTTAGAAGATATATATTTAAGAAGCATAAATTAAACAAGAAAACACCTTATAATTTATGCAAATAAAGAGAAAATGTAGTCAGGTTATGTTGATCGATTGTCTTTGAAATTTTTATGAATGACCTGTCACGATAAATGGATTAAATTTTGGGAGTCCCCTGGGACTAAATGTCCTGTAATTTATGCATAACCTCATATATGATATGCATAACTTATGCGAAAAATAGAAAAGTAGCAATAAATCAAGTTTGATCGACCGGTTTGTTTCAAAATTTTCATGGATTACTTGTCTCAATAAAAGGATTCAATTTTGAAAACGTCTAGGACCAATGTACTGTAATTTATGCATAAACTCGTTACTATACATAATTTATGCAAAAAATAGAAAAAGTAGCAATAAATCAAGTTTGATCAACTGGTTTGTTTAAAAAATTTCATGGATGACTTGTTTCAATAAAAGGATTCAATTTTGAAAATGCCTGGGACCAAATGTCCTGTAATTTATGCGTAAACTCGTTACTATACATAATTTAAACAAAAAATAGAAAAAATAATAACAATTTACCAAATTTCATGGATGACTTTGGCAACAACAAAATCAATATTTGAGGTAATCAAACATAAGGAAGGAGTTGGTTCTTTTGCTTGTAACAATATTTGCCAAGGTTATGCTGCCACTAACTTTATAATTATTGTGCTATGTATTTTCTTTCTAAAGAGAACAATATGAATGTGTAATTCTTTACAAAAGAAAAGATAGTGGACGGGTACAGTTTATGACAGTTTATTTTTAAATGTGTTATTACGTGTATGGACTAAAAATGGAATAGCCCATTAATTCTGGTTATAAAGATTGCAATTTTAAGCAATAATTAGGCTTATAAACTGGAAATATCGCAGAGCATTTGGGGGCTTCGCCCCCTGAATCCCCATCAGGGCTCTGCCCTAGACCCACTGTGGCCTGTGGGGCTTACAGCGCCCCCCAAACCCCCTGCTGTTTTAAAAACGCCTATGCCATTTTTACGCCTTCAGCGTCGACATATTTGCCTGAGGAATTTTAAATCTTTGTTGGTGTGAGCTATAAACTATTTGAATAATATCTTCGGCGTAAATTTTCACGTAATCCATACTTGGCATACCCTGATAATTCAACTCGGGTTAAAAGTTGTGTACTTCGAGTAACAGTTGAAACTCGAGTTATAACAAAACCCGGTTTAAATCCGAGAATTACCACCCGCTGACCCGATTTACTTGGGTTTTAGTTAGTCCTTGACGTCCGCAAAAATGTTTTCGTCACGTACGAAAAATTTAAGCGCCTTTTTTTTCATTCTTCGAAAAAAAGGAAGAAATGACCATTGGAAGTAAGGTGCGTAGAAACTATTTATCTATACGAATATTATTGATAGAAAGGGTATCTCCCTATATTGTTTGTGGTATTTTTTCTTTTTGATTGAAGACCTTAATGGTGTGAAAAAGATAGAAGAGTGGTTGGTGTCTGCTGTCAGCCCAAGCAAGTGAACAGAGACCTGGTTAAAATTTTTCAATTCTTTAGCATTTAACAATATAAAGGCTAATGGCTAGGCTTTACAATCCCCCTTCTAAATCTGAGGTGGTGTTGCTAGTTTGGGATTTTGTCTAATTTGTTTTCAGACCATAAAAGAATCTTGTAAATCTGAAATTCAAATCTCATTTTCTGAACTTGATTGCATTTTTATTATTCATGTGTTTTATATATTTTGATCTCCCTGCCCAAACTTGCCCGCACAAGTATTCCTTGACTTCTGTTGGTGTAGCTTGTTTTGAATTTGAACCTAATTCAGAGATACCAATGAGGTCATTCATGGTTCTCTCCAAAAGCGTATGTTTGCAGATGAAGGGTAGGGGTTGCTGAATGCTGGGAAAATGTATTTATAAAGAGAAAATATTTTAGTCTGGGTATGTTCTTGAACCACCTTGATTTGGGTATCAAAGGAAAGTTAATACTGTCAACCGTTAGAACATTACCAGCGTGTTTACATTTTTCACACCACTTTCTTGAAGACTTCTCTGGTCACATTGATAATGGCTCCAAATTGAATGCAAAACTTTAATCATTTAACTCTGCGTGGAGCTCATTCTTCCTGCGTTTTGCTTCAACTCCCTTTTAATTGTTTTTTGAATTTGGATGACTGCTTTTCTCTCTGGGACGGCCTATCTATTTCGTAAGTAACAAACATAGAGCAAGATTGCCCATTCTCGTTACCTGGCCTGTTTAAAGAAAGGGCAGCTGAGTAGTGATGAATTACAATTGGTGTGAAATATGTATTGTTGTAATGATTGACAGTACAATTTAAAGATCTCAGGGTATCGTCAACGAGTGATTATTGCATAACGTATTACTTTAGAATAAACAGCCCCTTCTTTTAAACTGCTAGAGAAAACATTTATATGTACGGTGCTTTACCTATGAGACTTTCTATTTATATCATCAGTTTCTTTAGAATGCAGCTTCATTTCAATACGATTGTCATTTTGTTGAGGGGTGCTAAGCATAATCCTTATTGTAAGTATTCTTTTAAATGTCAAGACTTCTCTTCTCAAAGCAAAAATTCATATAGCTCAAATTATTATGTTAATGATGTTTATTTTAACTAAAAATTCATAAATTGATTTTTTTTTACAAAATCAGGAGCTTCTGTGCGGTCTTGGAAGTCGGCTTTAGATGCCTCATTTTAGAAAAGGGCTAACATAACTAGTAAGGCTAATGACGGTAAAAATAAAACATGAATACAATTCTCACTTAATATATACCTTTCCTTTATTTTAGGAGAGTGATATCAGTCAACGTTGACGATTTATGTACAAGTTCCGAGCAACATATTATCGGAAGACAAAATACTCAATGAAAGAAAAACGTGGTGAAATCGAAATGTAGTTGCTCAAGAAAAGTTTTTATTTTTGAGTACATTTTCACTAGCATAATATATACAACTTTGTAACTTTTTATGGATGCTTATTTTGAATTCACCCTACCCTATTTAGCAATTTTCTTAGGCAGTGAAGTCTTTGCAAAAGAAGTACTTTTGAAAGTTTTAATTAAAGAATTTGTCACAAAAGTTTTCAATTGAGTTTAAAAAAGAGCACTATTTCTGATTTCACATGGTACAATTCTAGTTCTATTTTTGCTATTTTCCGAAGAATAGGGTTTCAGAGTGGAAAATTTACTGACATTAGATGCAAGAATTTGGCAACTTTCTTTTATCAACTTTCGGCCTCAAAAAGCTAGATTGTTTTAATTGTGTATTTACTGTATTTTGTAGCTTGTCGGGGTTAAGGGGTTGCAGAGGAGTAGGCCCTTTCCGAGATGGTCTTTAGTGGCGTCCTCGACTGGTCTCCCTACACCCAGGGCTATGTGATGCGTTTCTACAGCACCTTTTGCTACAAGCCTCTCCATAGTGAATGACCGTCTGTGTGTGGTGAAGAGCCACATCCTTCTCGAGGTAACCCTGTCAATATGCATGGGCATAGTCTGAACACAGTGGATCTAGAGGAGTAAACCTTGAACAGAAATCCTACTGCTCTCACGAGAAGTAGTTTCTATCGAGGACTCCTAACATCCGGTTCATCCCCTAAACAGGACCAATCATCCACTTTTTGTCGTAGACCGGGGATCAAAAATAATGTCTGCAAAAACCAATGATTATGAAAACTTCAAATAATCCAAACCTGAGCTCGTCCTTGTCATATTGACCCTATGAAGCAACAGCGGGAAACTGAAAGGACCACTGCAGCGGATCGTAAACATATCCCCCTTGGTACACCTATCATTATATCTACATATAATGTACGTACACTATACCAAACTGGAAAGTTCCACCAACTATGCAGTGGTGGTATTGATGCAGGCGTCAATATCGTTGGTGTACAAGAACATTGACTCCAATCGCCAGATCCCATATCAGAAAAGTGGTCAGATGATAAAAACTGGCTCTTTTTTCACAATTCTGCCTTGCAATCTCGAATTGGTGGTGTGGGATTACTGGTCTCAAAAAACCTCGTAAAATGCGTTTCAGGGACAAAATTTATCTCTGACCGCATCATCTCAGTATACTTCAATGGCAATCCCAGACTCGTTGTCACCGTAGTCTATGCCCCTACAGAAGTTGCTGACTCTGATGCGAAAGACAGCTTCTATGATGATCTCTTCAATCACACTTCAAACAACATCAAGCGCCATGACATTCATATTGTTCTTGGAGATTTCAATGTGAGACTTGGTAGAGATAGCCATGAAGCTGCCCCAAGCATTATCGGTAACACGCTCATGCAAGACGAAACGAATGACAATGGTGCAAGACTGCTAGATTACTGTCTTGAATCAAATCTAAGACATGCACAATCTAATTTCCCACATCTATTATCACGACTATGGACATGGAAACATCTATCTGGCTCTCATGCTCAGCTTGATCATATCCTCATAAGCAGGAAATGGAAGAATTCACTAAGAAACTGCAGAGCATACAACACAGTTGAACTAGACTCAGACCATCGTATAGTGTGAGTGCTATTGTTGAAGTCAATCTCAGAACAACAAAAGGTAAACCTCTCGATAGACGGAAGTTTAACTGGAAGAAACTCGAAAGCCAGGAAGTCAAAGACCAATCAAATTAAAGCTGTCGAATCGTTTTGTAAATCTCACTCACATCGAATCCATCACAGAGCGATCGATATGATGCTTTCGAAAGCACAACTTGCAGTGTAGCAAACGAGGTTTCTTTGTAAACTTCTGCCCACAGGATTACCAAGTTGGGTTTTGAAAGAAGCCGAAGACATGAGACGACTGAGAGATGATGCAGAAAAGAAATATGTTATTTCTAAATCACCTAGCACAAAGAGGCGGCTAAAGATATCGTTCACGTCTACCATTTCTCGGCTGTACCTCTACCGTTGTACACATAGCAAATCTCCAAAGCCTCAAAACGTTCTTAACATGTTCTTAATAGTTTGACCTCGAAGCCTTATGTTCTTATATACCGTACTTTGTTCTTATAAAAAAACGTGTAGTCCTCAAATTTTCATATGGTTATAAAAATAATATGTACATTAAGTTCTGGCCGAAATATCCAAAAGATGTATTTAGAGGCTCTGTATAATTTTCTTTTTATTCTCATATAGATCATGTGGTAAGAAAAATTGCAACATTGCGTAAGGCTTCAGCTAAAAAAATGAGAACAAACTAAGAACGCTTTAAGATTTCAAAGGAAGTGATTTTTTTAAAAGAGAATTATTAGTTCGAAAAACGACTAATTTTTTTTTTTGAGATTTGAAATGTCTTTTTAGTTTTTCTAAAATTAAGAACACATTCAGGAAATTTTAAGCGAGGGGTTAATTACTCGAAAAAATCTCGTACACCTTTCAAAAAAATCACAATAAAATCACGAAAAAATAACAAAATCACAAAATCAGAAAAAAATCTCGAAAAAATCACACAATCACAAAAAAATCACGAAAAAATCACAAAATCACAAATATATCACGAAAAAAAAAAAAATCTTCTTTAAAAATATACAAAAAATTAAAGATCACAAAAATATTAAATTTAGTGGTGGGCGTTTTAATTGGGTGGCAGGCGTTTTTCGATTGGGCGGGCCGTTTTAGGTGGGCGGTTAAGGGCGGTGACACAGGTGATGGGTGGGTGGGTGGTGGAATTGTGTGTGTGGGATAAGGGTGTTTGTGATTTAAACTCACAAAAAAATCACAAAATCACGTCAGATAAGTTTTCAGAACATCCAAAAGCTATTTTGCTGTAATAAATTAATAATGATATAGATTAATAAAAAATCAAAGTGCGTAAAATGATTGAAATATTGGGCTTTTCCTACTAAAAAATAGGCGTACCCCCATTGTTGCTGAGGAAGTCATTTTTCACCATAGCTACATCCCCCTAGACGTGTCCAACTTCCTCAACATACGGAAGGGGGTACGGAATATTTCCGGGAAAGCCCATTAATAAACAACTTGAAAACATGAATCATAAATTTTGAGTTAAAACGTGTCTGTGTCGTGTAATCTAAACGCTACTAGTCTACCATTTTGGTTTCAAGAATCTGGTACTCCAATTAGTTGTGATCTTATACATGAACACTATTTGTTAACCACTTTGGTTCGAGGATCTGGTAGCCGAGTTGGTTACGGCTTTTTCGTAACGCGTTCCGTTCTTCTAATTCTCTTTGGACGTTCACGTGCATACGAACGTGAAATTCGTGTACAATATTTCGGAAAATCGGGTTACACGGTTTGTAGTCGAGAATCCGGTTTAATCGAAAACTGGATAAAACAGCTCGAAACACGGTGAATCCCTGTTAAAGTTTATAATAGCGAGGTTACGCAAGGAGCTATTTATGACCTTAGACGCGTTTGAGTCAACCTGTACATAATTCGTCTAAGCAAAACTTGTAAACGAAAATCTATGTACAGGTTGACCCATACGCGTCTAAGGTCATAAATAGCTCCTTGCGTAACCTCGCCATTGATAATAATCATGATGATGTAATTTGCAGTCTGGATATTTTTAAGTGAATATTACTTTTGCGAGATAAACTTTTACGAGGTAAAAAATTAGGTATAAACTATGATCTTGTGTTCTTTTACACCCCAATCTCGTACCCAGAGCCTGTTTCTCCATTCCTTTGACTTGCATGATAGCCATTTCGAAAATGCTATCAAAATCGTAAAAAAGAATGGAGGAGAGGACTGGGGACGAGTTTGTTCATCAATACCTCGTCTTCCTTACTTTATAATTCTAGTGGCTAGTGGCTAGACTGGGATGTCTATAAGGTGGTGCCAAAATAATATTACAACCCCTTGAAGACCGACGGGGACGTGCCGCCGACCGGAGGTCGAAAAGTGGTCCCTGTCAGAGACGAAATTTTAACAAGTTTTTGGCAAATTTACCGGATTTTTGGACCCTGTCAGTCAGAGACTAGAAAAAAGAAATTTCTCACAGTTCTTGAAAACAATATTTTAAAAAACAGACTCTATCAGAGCACTACCCCACTGATGCTATTGACAATTCTGATGCCGCATTGACGTGGGACTGTCTACGTATTTCCACCCTTTTGGGACCTTGAGGGCTCTCTTGCGTCGTAAAATACGTGACCCCTGGGTCCGAGGGTGCCTATCAGAGCAAATGTTTTGAACTTCAAAACACGATTTTCGGACCCTGTCAGAAACTTCAGAGCTTCAAAGAGGTACCCTGACGGGCGGCACGTCCCCGTACCCAATTTTGCCTAGGTGCTCCTCCCCCGGGATTACAACAAGGTATGCGTACTTACCACCCCGTACATCTTATTTTCTGCTGGGATAGCCTGTAAGAAAGGCATTTCTCTGTCATCTGTGTAGCGGTATAGCTTAGTAGGTGCTATAGGGAGAAAGTCTGGCGATAGCGGGTAATTCACTGAAGTATGGAAAAGGTTGATCCATAAGAAGCGATTGATGAATTCCATCAGACAAGACTTTTCATTGCATTTTGGTGGTAAACCAATCATCTAAAGGAAAGAATAGGGAAGGTGAACGCTGGAATTCAAGAGCTGGAAAATTAAAAAACCCTTTTTTCGGGTGGGAATTTTAATTCTTTAATTTTACCTTGGATTTATTTTGCTTGATTTGCTTGATTTATAAATTGAAAGTGCCCGACTTTAGGAAATTTTTTAATACGGGAGCTAATTTTGATAATAACCCTAGTTAGGTAGAAGTGTACACGGTGTAATAACCCCACATACCTTGCCTTTGCCACTGTCCGGTTCCTTTTGTCCGTAAATTGATAACTCATTGAACCAGGACTCAATCTCTTTGTCCATTTCAATATCTGAATCGTCCGAATAGTAGGCATCAACGAGTTTGGAAACAAACTCAGATAATTCGTGAACAAGACGTTTTGAATCGTCACGGAATGGGTAGTATTTGATACGATCATCGTTAAGGCCACGAGCCTTTAACAAAAAAATTAAGAACGTTCTGTGAGTACAGTTAAACTTATGTAATTCGAATTTCTAGGGGACCAGAACATTTGTTCGAATTACATGAGTTTTCGAAATATAGGAGTTTGGTTAAGTTTGATTAAGTTTACTTAAAGGCAATCGATCGGGTTAATATGTCAGATACCGATCGATTGTCTTTTAGCCTAAAATGTACAATAACATGAACACATAAGAAGCTTGTTAATCGAACTGGAAACCCCTGGTACTGTGGCTCTGCTCATAGTCACAAGAAGAGATGGTCTGGAAACATCAAGCAATTCTATTAGCCGATATTATTGTTTACAAAAATGCTAGTGTCCAGGGCATCGGACCTGCAAAAGTAGACAAATATGGTATATTCGATGGCGTTCGCTTCCTTTCCCTTTTGTTTACATTTTTGTATAAAGAACCAATTGTCATTAGTGTTTTGACGACGAACGACGACGACGAACGTAACATTATTAATCAATATAAATCAAAAGACTGATTCATTATGTCTTACGTTTCTTTTTATATTTTATCACCGCTAGTCTCTTAAGTATTTCATCGATTCCCTATATGATTGTACATTTCTTACATAAATTTAGAATGCATGAACACCAATTTTCAACATTTTATAGTAACTGATGATTGTTTAACATGAAACTCTGAGTATTGCTAAAATGCTGGTAGTTGATTATTTTCTTGTTTCTGAATTATGATATGCTCTTTTAGTGTTGAGTACTTTTGATACATTGTATACTTATTTGTTGTGTTAATCACAGTAAAAAACACTAGCTTGATGCAAGGATATATAATACTCTGGATAAACAACTTGCTGAGTTTCCATTGATTTTTCATGTTGTAGCTATGTCCGCGGTAATGACATTATTGTTCACCCTCCTATCGTAATAAAATCATTTTTCGTTCCTTTTTTATTGC
>JAUJPO010060569.1:0-27839 GCA_032270745.1 Tiaropsis multicirrata | reverse complement strand
TGGAAATAAAGGGATCTGTTCTTACAATATTGCGCAATCTACCTGGCATAAAAGAACAGATGTTTGCAGGAAGAGCTACATTTTTTATCTGTTCCTACGTTTTTTTAAATTTTATTTCTTTTTATTTCTGTTATGACAACTTTTTCTTTGTCAAGTTGGAAAATGCGATCTGTTCTGAAAAGAAATTTTATCTGTTCTGAGCTTAAAATTGGTGTCCTGGAAATCTGAGATCTGTTCTTATTTTGGCAAAAACCCTCCATCTGGCAAAAAAGAACAGATATTTGCAAATTTTCCGCCGGTGGATGCTTCTGTATATAGTATTTGGTATATATGAACCAGAAAATTCGTAATTATCAGGATTCAGACAGATAAACCGAGAAAAAAAACCTGGAATTTTTAATTTTTGAAAAAACTCAGGGAAGATCAGGCTAAACTTATTTTTATGTTTGTTGCTTGATAAAGAAAACCATTAGTTTGAAAAAAACTGTTGTTTTTCTGTTTTACTAATATGATGTATAATAATGAAAGAAAATATAGTAGCACCGAAATAGTAAATCCTTATATATAATCAGACCTTTGGTTAATAATTCTATGATCAATCCTCTTCTTGAAAATGTTTTGGAAGATCACTGTTTTCCCAAACATTTGAAATTTATTAGACTGAATAAAGAATTGAATAAAGTTGAATCAAGCATGTTGGAGCTCTTTGAGTGTTAAATTCATTGTAGGATTATTTATTGATTAATTAAAAATAACAGGAAGTACAAAATGTGAATTATCAAGCCATATGTGTGCTTTTTTCCTTGAAATTGAACTTTACGTTGATAAAATAAAATGCTATTACATTTTTTTTATCAAGAAGTGAAAATATTTATTAGCTTGTGTTAGTGGTTTTTGTACTGTTTGCCACTAATTAACTCAAGCTATTGGATTTGCAAGTTTTATTAAATGTTTTTGAGCTCAATAGATTTGATGATGAATGAAGTTGTCAGAATCCAATATTCTGTTGATATTTTGTTTCATTCAATCTCCTGTTTAGTCTGTGAGTGAAATTTACAATCCAAACTCCTTTTTAACAGATAAAGTAAAAAAAACATAATTCTGAATGAATTATTATAAGAATGACAAGATTGAAAGATGAAAAAGTTAGCGGGGTTTAAGAGAATTGTGGATGGAATTAATCAACTACAAACAAACACACAGACTGATGGACCTAACCAGACCGAACCAGAACCAGATATAAATGATCGTTTGACTGGGGACAAGTTTACACTTTCTAAGGTAATTACTATTAACTTAAAGACTTATATTTATTTTCACGCACAAGTCCCTTGAATTTTTTGTGTGTCTTAATTTTGCACACTAGTCATTATGTTCCTTATTTTTTGATTTTTTGCACCATTTGACTTTGAAAGTGAATAGGATATTGTTTAAAGACGGTATTAATTTTTGCGCACCTCTAGGCTAATTGCCAAGCTAATTAATGCTTTTTAAATTAACCCACTCAAGGTAATATTTTCTTAGGTTGCAAGATATGGCTTCCCATACCACCCCACATGCCTTGCCATAGACTCTGTACAAAAACTGCTGGCAATCGGAACAGCTACTGGTGCTATAAGGATGTATGTATAAATTTTTTTCTTCTAAAGATAAAGGTTGGTCTCAAAATAGTCTATTGGCCTTTTTCTAGCGGTGCCTCAATGCCACTGGTCAAGAAATAATTGACGCAATTCCATTAATATAATTTTACATAATTGTGAAAAAAATTGATTTACTTTTAATCCTTGATTTTAGTGGTAGCTTAGAAATAGAAAATGGCTTGATGTTGACAAAATATGAACTTAGTATATTTTAGCTGAAAGTATGCGCAGGATGTTTTTTATATTTTCAACTTGCATATTGTTTGTTCAAAGGAAAAACAGAGTAATTTAGATTGATTGGTCTTGACATAACCCGTTTAGCCTTTGACTAATTGAATGTTGTTTTTTCTTTTCTTTAGATGTGGAAGACCTGGTGTTGAATGTCATGTTTACCATGAAACAAACGTTTCCGTCACCCATCTTCAATTTCTGATTAATGAAGTAAGTTGTATGTTATCTGTCGCTGTTCATAGTGTTATACAGAAAAATCAAGACTTATTAGGACTCCAGTCTAGTTGTTTTAGAAAAAGTGCCCAATTTCGTCAGTCTCGTAAACTTTGGAGCTTCTAGTTTTTCGTTTAGTTTCTTCATGATATTTAATCACTTTTATTTTAGTACAAACAAACTAATTGACTTTTTTTTGCCTTCATTTAAGCATTAAGTCATTTAAGTATATTCAATCACAATTTTAATGAAATCTGGAATTTTCATTTGGTCTGCAGCTCTGCAGTATTTTTATGGGTGGCTTTTCAGTGAAAGAAGAATGTGTTTAGAAATTTTTTTTTTTTTTGAAATAAAACCTGAAATTTTCTCATCTAATTGATTTTGGTGTAGGAAAAACATGTTAAAAAAATTAACAAGGAGTTTTTGCAGGCTCTTTATCCACTGATTCTAGTCTGTTGATTAGGTCATTTCTAATTGCTGACCTTTGTAACTTTGTAACATCAACTTTAAATAGATATATAAATACATACCTAGATTTATTTTTGGGATGAAATTTCGGTTTTTTTATTAGATTGTATGAGAATTTTGTTTTTATTCCAATTTTGTAGGGTGGCTTAGTGAGTGTGTGCAATGATGCTTCTCTTCACATATGGAGTTTGCGTCAGAAGCAACCTGCTCTCATTCAATCCCTCAACTTCAAAAAAGAAAAGTAAACACAAATTTCAACTATTTTATTGTACTACTTGTGTTAAATTTCTATATAAACGCCTACTAACACCTACCAGAATCAGTAGAGTGGCACCTATAATATTTCCAAATGTTTGGGAAGGAGAGGCATGGGGACATCAACCATGCCAATTAATTGTTGCAGAATATTAAATTTTTTGTTAAAAAGTGTTTGATATTTTCTTCAATTTCTTTAATGTTGCTTCATATTTTATGGAACTTTGAGAAACTAACAGGTCACAATCCTATCTCCATTAGATCTCAATAAAAATAACCTTCAAATATTTTTTAAGGAAACATGTCTTTGGTATGATAATGATGATGATGTTGAAATTATTTTCTATTATTTTCCTTCTTTTTATAGAATAACAGCAATACACAATCCTTTCCTTTCCAAATGGTTATATGTTGGTACGGAACGTGGAAATACCTATATGGTTCATGTGGAGTCGTTCAAAGTTTCTGGATATGTCATATCTTGGAATCACGTCATTGATGTGTGAGTGACATTCTTGAAAATTTTCAGAATTGAATTTACACATTGTTTCAGTTGTATGTGCAGTCTATTTTTGTATTGCTGCTGCATTTTTTTAGCAGAGCATTACTACTTTGAGGCCATTGGTCTAGTACCCAGGGGGGGGGGGGGTCACTTGGTTTAAAAACAACGGTGTGTGCTGCCAAAAATTGGATCCTCAAATTCGGACCCTTGTAGTGCAAAATTTGGCAAAAAACCAACCCTTACAGTGCATTTTTCGACCAATTTTCCCTGGTTTTAGCAAAGAATTTCAAAATCTTCTCAAATTTCCTACCCTTACAGTGCATCTACCCTTAAGGGCCGCACATACTGTACAAGGTCGGACCATATTTTCGATCCAAATTTTTTGAATATGATTATATAAGGGGCATGAAGTATCTGAGATGCATTTTACTGAAACATATTATATTCTTATATTGGCAAAATACATTTACTTGGTACAATTTATAATCGAAGTAGAAATACATTCATTATTTGCGTTTGTTTTTTTGCTTTACAGATCTTGTAAAACTCATCCAGGACCAGTGACACAAATTCAATCAAATCCCCAAGACTCTAATAAGGTATTAATGTTTCCATATCCATATGACGATATGCGTATTGTCTTGCGTTGTGAAAATCAAGATTTTTAATGGAAACAAACCCACTATTTGATGATATACCTTTCGAATGGAGCACTTTATATCGTCATAAGGTTCTATATTAAGGGCACAAGGACAACTAGCTTTAAAATACTGTAATCATTTTTCGTTTTGACTAAGGGGGAATACTATATGGCTATTACTCTTAAAATCAAAAAGTATCTTCAGGTTGTCAGGTCATTTTTTCATGCCCTTTAAGGGTCTAGTTGTTAGTGGCTATCGGATACTGGCCATCAAAATATTTTTTATGAGGCAACCAACTGGTGGTTTTAAGATTTTTTTTATGAAAGCCTGACATTTGTCGATAAGAATGTAATTTTTATGTTTCCAGATAAAATTGAATGAAAAAATCACAAAAAAGGATGACATGTGAATGACTTAAAAATCAGGAACAAAACGTTACCTTGTCTTGAAAGAAAATATGAGAAAACAGCTTTATACAAACAGGATGAATATGATGATATTTACAGATCCAGAAAAAACGGAGGTCTTTAGGGCTTTAGTGTTTTATCTAAATTATTTTCTTTGTTTATGTGAATTTTCTTTTAATTTCAGTTGCTTCTGAACTTTGAAAGTGGAGTTTGCGTCGTATGGGATTTGCGAAGTAAAAAGATATTCCAATCATATTCCTTGGAGCAGGTATGTTTCTTTATCATAAAATACAACGAACTGAAATCCAGTACTACTTTTCTGTCTCATAAGATAGCATTAGTAATTGTAAATAATCGATACTTTTCACAAATGTTCCTGCAACAGTACCTTATTGAAAAAAAAAGTCGCCAAAAAGTGACTAATTTTAGAGTTTAAATTTCTTTAGTAACTAAAATGTTTCCCCAACCCTTTTTCCCCGGCCTTTTTTTCGCCGATAAGGAATGTTGCTTATCTTTGACATACATTTTCATGTTTCATAGCAAGAACCAATATGTTGCTCGCTTTGACTCCTTACACCCAAGGAATGTTTACGGCTAGTGTCGTTTATGGAGCAATTCTGTTCTGAACTGCTTCTTTTTTTCAACGAAACCTTTTTCCAATGGGTGGCCACCACATTTTCTTTAGCTAGAATACCATGAACCGCTTTGATGTGAAAGGCAGACGTTATTAACAGTTTGACCGGCGTTGAGATGTCTTTCTGGCGTAGCTCCATGCCTTCAAGTTGACTAATGACTGAATGTTGCTCAATGTCTGAGGCTTCTTCATTTTCGTCTCGTCCACACCGCTCGCAAACTACTTGACTGGTCGAAGCCTCGTTGTCTTTGAATTGCGGTAGCTTACATCTAGAACACAGCGTAAAAGTGGCTGAACCATTCGTGTGTTTCTTCCTGCCAACAGACCTCTTACTTTCCATGGGCAAGACTTGCGGACTGCGCAAGGTTCGTTTCTTAACGTAGGAGCGGAAATTTCGATCGTTTGTATAATAAAGGACCAGTAGTATCAAGAAATAAAAATTCCATAAAATCTTGATGGGTTTCAATGAATCTAAGAATCCAGCTAGTCGTAATAGTTTGAAAGCAAAATAGATGACAAATAATGTCACATACAAGAATTGACCGTTCAAAGTGTTCCAGGTCAAAATAAAACCCTTGTATCGCTTCTGTATTTCCTTTTTGGTGCCAATAATTGCGTAGGATAAAACAAATAGAACCGCAACTATTAAGGAGGTGTTCAATAAAATGGAAAATATCCTGAAAAACGGTTCCCAGATCTCTAAAAACGTAAATATTTCGACCATTAGAAATAACGCGCTCAGGCTGTACAAAGCCAAAATGTAACAGTGACATCTTTTGATGTACGGTTCTCGACCAATAGCCTGTGATATCATATGATTGTACCGGTGGAATAGCAACAAGGCTAGTTGTGCCGTCACCAAAATACAGAAAGCTTCGTTTAATTGAATATCTATGATCGCAAGAGTTTCGTATTTGACAAAGTTTAGATGGTCTTGTAGTGTATGGTGTATATTGACCATTATTGATGTCAATGTGTATAGAATGATACTCATTGAAATGCACTTGAGGATAGCTTTTGAGATTTTCCGTGAATTTTTGTTCAACTCTTTCTGTCTTTTGGTCATGGCGAAACGAAACAACATCCAGTTGAGGACGTTTGTTGTCACGAGAAGTAAGTAGGAAAATATATTCAAACCGATTTGTAACTTTTCTTCACTCATTTTCACGGTGATATACAGTATGATCTTCTGTTCTCCAATTGGTCGACAATGTTTGTGCAACTTCGTGTTCGATCGACAACTCCAATCAATCGATAATTTCTTTTTCGTATCAACAGCGAACTGTTCTGATTTTCTATCTTTTTGACAAATTTTCTGATGCTTTCCAATGTAATAGAAATTTATCTATTTTGTGATTTTGAATAATATTTTGAGTGTGTCCCGCTGTTGTTAGATGTTGTGTGTTGTGATCTCGAGAGAGTTTATATCAAGTTCCAGTTTTGATATCGAATTTTCTTGTTTTAAAAATTCTCTTTTCCCTTTTCCACGCGACTCTTTATTTTTTATCTCTCTAAGAAGAAAAAAAAGGAAGCGAAGGGCTCCCTTAAAGTGTTTTTAATTGACACCCCAATTTCGTTTCACGATGTAAGTTAAAGAGATAATACGCGATAATATATTAACTGAAAAGAGGGGCCTTGATCTGCAAATTTTATCATCCGTATTATTTTTATTATTATAATATATCGAGAAATTAATATTATATGGAAATTATATATCACATTTATCTTTTATTAAAAAAGAGAGATGTTTAGCTAACTGATGCGAGACAATTTTCATGTTATCAATCGAAAAATAAAAATGATTTTTGATGGAAAATGAAAAAGATCCTTTTCTTTGAAAAAAATATTAAATTAACTAAAATTTGTTGAGTCAATAACTTTAAAACTTTGATATGATCAATCGTCCTCTTCCTTTTCCTATTAACTATTCTCAATGTTTTTATAAATAATAATAAGAATCTTATCTTTCAGGGTAGCAAGAATAAGGGGAGCCTTGTTTCAAAGAAGCTTTTCTTTGAAATTATTTCTATTAGATATATATAGTCTAAATTACTGTCAAACAATGAAAACATTTCGCCAAGATTAAAATAAAAGTATTTAAACTGCAATATAAACTAACTATACAGAAGTAATCTGACCGGAAATCAACTTCGGAAATATATAACCCACAAATTTCCCACCAGGCAAAAAAAAAGAATGCATAAAGCTTATTTCACATGCACGTATTTTTTTACATAAGAACCCTCTCCGTAAGAAACCTTACGTTGAGTTTTCAACTAACGTTTCGAATCATCTACAGGCACGTTTTTAAAACGTAAAAGTAAACAAAGGTTTTAGTCGCGCACTGCTGATTTCGATAATGGTGGCATAAGGATTTCCCCTGTTCAGTAAAAGTCACTCGCAGTCGCCCTTTTAAATAGTTGAATTATTTATGGCCGTGTATAACAGAATTTGATATTTTCCACTTGGAATGCCAAATTCTTTTGTTCTAAGTTCAAAAAAATAGTCGGGATGGTACATTTCCACCAGTAACAATTCAGTAATAAATCTCTGTGTTTAAAATGGGAAGGGGGTTTTTTTCCACCGGGGACGGTTTTCCAGACATATTTTACCAGTGGGTAAGGATTTCTACCGGGTCTGATTTCTACCGGGTCTGTGATATTGGGTTGTTGTCATAGACAACTTCAACTTTTTCGTAAGGGCTTACGTAAAAAAATACGTGCATATGAAATAAGCTTAAAAGGTTTATATCTGCAGTATTTTCTCCCAAATTGCATGGCAAATTTGATTTTTTTAGATTCACTATTGCTCATACCTACCTATGAATATTCCGTTCGCGAAATCTTTTCCGTACAGATATTGTAATATCTAGTTTGAGCGGACCAAAGCAAAATGACACTTTCCTCTCCGAAGATCCTTTTTACGGGAAATTATCGGTAAAACAGACAACATAGTTTACTAACGAATAGTCTAGCATCTATACGACTAAAATGATAAAATAAGGAAGACATTGATTCATCATTGATTACAAGAGTACAAGAATATAGTCTAGTTTATGCAGACTACCCCGCTGATAAATTTTACGGTATCGAAAAAATCCAGTCTAACTAACGATATAGAGTATAGATTACTGCGGTCTATCAATGTAAAATATTGACTGACACTCTTCTCCTTTTACACACTTTCAGAGTTCACAATACGTCACATGTGCAACATGGCACATGGAAGGACGGCAGTTTATAACAGGACATTGGGATGGCAGTCTGTCCACCTGGAACTATAAGAATGGCAAGAAACCGGAAGAAAAACAAATGCCTCATGGTGGGTATTTGGACGGCACGCGTAGAAAATTATTCAATTTCGAATTTCAAATCACGCGTTAATGATTGGACGAAAATAAAACTACGATTTCCCCTAAAACTCGGTGGTACGGGTATGGGTTAATTAGAACACGCGTAATTTTAGACAAATTACGGTTATCCAGATATATCTGCCGGTCGACTCGTTGGAAAGGTACTACAAAAGAAGCCCAAAGATACCAGTTTAATCAATCAATATCTACATGTAATAATATATGTATTATTTAATATAATATATAATAATATAATATTACTACTTTCCATCATCTATTTTGTAGCCACCAATAAGACAGGAGGGAATGGAAACCATAACACTATCTGTTGTCCCATACTCAAAGTCGAATGGTTGTCCAGCAAACAAGGAGGGTAAGCTACATTTGATTATTTTATTATTGTAAACGATTTTATATAGATAGATATATAGGCTCTCATCTAGGGAATGGGTCCTACTCCTTTCGAAGTAGGAATCATAGCGTTCTCTGGGCATCGCCGACACTCGAACAACGCGGGATGAGCATGTTGCTCTCGCAGGTGTAGAACCTCATGAGTGCCACCACACACCACAAAAAGATTTTATATGACCTTGGAAAAGCTAGAGGAAAGATTTTAGGTTGTTGATTGTGTAATAATGATAAGATTAGAAGAGTGACAAACACTTAAGATACAGTAGTTTTTCTTTAACTGGCTTGAACTCCAAATGAATTGTTTACCCTATTTCTTTGAAAACCTTAAATCTCCAATAATCAAAGTTTTAATAAAATTAACAGAATACCTGAATTTTTATTATTTCTATCTTTCTCATTTTTTCTTTCAGGGAATTACCTATAACAATCTTTTCTGGTGGGATGCCATATGGAAATAAAAACAAAGGGTTGACTGTAATGAAAGGACGTTCCAAAAGTCTGCTGCTGTCAGAACAAGTTATTGATTTCCAATGTCTACTCGGTTCTCCATGGCCTACGGGTAAGCTTAGCTGCTGTTTTAAACGTTTTCTTTAAAAAGAAAAAGTTCGCCCCTTTAAGTGAACATGTTTGTTTTAAGATAGTTCCACATGATCTGCTCATAATCGGGTATTTTTATTCACTTATCCTCTAAGTCCATAGTGTGCGGGTCTCTTCTACCTTTCTGTTTTTGAAATTCAGTCTAACTAACGAAAGTCAAACATTAGTTACACTGTACTACCATGTCATTCTCAGTCTAGATAGATTTAAAGTATCGTGCCTTGTCCAATACTAAAACTAATGTCTTTAATTTAGAACATCCTGACCCACAGGCATTGATCGTCCTCTTACGCAATGAGATTGTCATTTTCGATCTGGTTGGACCAGTTTCTCCAGCACCCTCGTGGTTCTCCTTACCGTACACTTTCGATATCCATGAATCTCCAGTCACTTGTATATCTTTCTTCCCGGAATGTCCAAACGATCTAGTGATGGCACTTAACCTAATGGTCACTCAGAAAGAAAATCCTAACCAGTCAAGAAGGGTATTTCTGCTACCTTTGCTTTGTTCATTTTGTCTTCTAAAATGATTCACACGATGATGGGAGAAGAATCTATCGAAACGTAGCAATACGTTAGAAATCTCGTGATCCAAGCCACGATAAACTTCTAATATGTCCATTACTGGGTAGACAAACTCAAGCGTGTTTAAAGTGATACACTTGTTTCTTTTCTATCAACTGTTTATTGTCTGAGACGTGGAAGTACCTTAAGAACATCACCTGTCCGCCATTTATTATAATGAAAATTCTAATAGTTACTTTATCGGTTTCAACATTCGGGTTAACACGACTTTATCGGTTTCAACATTCGGGTTAACACTACGCAACCCATATTATAATTTCTTAGTCGTTTATCCTCATCTATCGCTTTAAATGTTTTATATTATTTTATTATTTCCAGCCTTGGCCATTAACAGGTGGTGAAGACGGTGAAATTGGTCAAGCTCCAACCATCATTATAACCGGGTATGAATGGTTGTGTTATCTATAATAGCTCAATTTCTTTCCCCATATAGTGCCAAATATTGATTCTGCTACTAACCGATTTGTCAAAACAATAAAGATCAATCGAATTTCTTGACTCATATTTCAGGCACAGTGATGGCACGATCAAATTTTGGGATGCTACTTCGAGTAAGCTTTTTATTTTTTTTTCGAATTATTTGTCCTTGCATTGCAGAATTGAGTTTCCTAGTAGGTTGGTTTCCCCCTTAAGAAACTCCCCCCTCCCAATTTTTTGTTTTTGTTTTAACCTTTTTAATTGTAAAACCAATGACATATGATATATAGTTATAGAAACCAAGCAAGCACCTTTCCCGAAATGTTTTTTAGGTTTTTCGACACTTTTTTGTTACCATGGTGACACGGAGTGTTTTCCTTAAGTGTAATAAAAATCAACCATAGAAAGCAATAAAAAAGAGTTTTAAAGTTTCAGAATTGTCTCTGTAAAGTAAATCATAAATATATAGATTTTGATGTGATTAGACCTTTAAAAAATACTTGGCATCTCGGGAAAGGTGTATTATTAGCGATTACAAATATGGAACAAATATGGCAGCATTCTAGCTCATTAGGAAGATCATCATTTTACATAAGAAAATGTTGATTTGAATACGTTTGATTTTGTCGACCCAGTAATAGACATATAACGTATTCTTGAAACGTAGCCAAACTTAAATCTCATAACCCAAGCCATGATAAACTTTTCCAATATTAAAAAAAATGTTGATCTACTTTTTCTAGATATGTTGATCCCTTGTCACAAAGTCTCGATTGCCCGCCTATTCGACCGCACGATTAATAGACAATCGAGCACAACCAGCAACCTCAGTAAAACGTCAAGCGTGGAACATCACGACGACCCTTTCGCCGTACAACACATGTGTTTTTGTCCGTACAGTCGTCTGTTGTCTGTCGTCACCACCAGTTATTTGGTCATCACTTTCCAGTTCTCAAGCAAAGAAAATATTATTGAAACTCCGGTATGTTGTTTTCACTTTTTAATTTCGTCCGTAATATATTGCCAAGCGTTCTAAATTCTTTTTGACGTCACAACGCGACAGCTTCAAAATTGACGTAGCAGCGCGATTGTCAGGCCTTTTAGAATTTTGAACGCCATGTGCTTATTAAATGTAAGGCCAAGCTAATACCGATTACTCGAAGCCTCTAGACTTTCTTTTTCACCTCAAAGACTTTCTGTTATTATTATGCAACTTTGCTGAATGAGTAATTCTGATTGGTTCTTTTTCACTAATTCTAACAAAAGAAATTCGCATGCTCTTCACTTTCAGAGGTTGGAAATAAACTTCAGTATTGAGACGGGCGTCGAATGTAACGACAGTCCCACAGAGTTGTTAAGCAATTCATTCACCGACCAACCAAAACTTACAAAGTCCGCCTCAGACAATCGGCTGGCGGTTTCTTCCGCCCCAATCTCGTATCATCCGCCCTTTCGAAGTGTGGCCGTCAAATGGCCCATTGGATTTCAACCGAAATTGATTTGCAAACAAGTAGCGAATGAACCAATGCCGAATATTATATCACTCTCACAAAGCGCCGCATATGGACTGTAAGTTTTTGCTTACAATGCGGACCTGCCAATTTGAAGCCAGTAAAGTTTTAGTAAAGTCTCTTAAACGAGTTTGGAGAACGAAGCATCGATTCTAAAGATTTGTCTTTTTTATTCAAGTAATTTTTAGAGACTTTGATACATGAGAAGATGATTTATATGTTATATTATTTCAAAGTTTACAAAATAGTAAGCTTTTCCCTTTCTAAATCCTAAGTGTTGTGTTTAGTCATACAAGAATGTGTATTCCGTTAATTTATGTCAGACCAGGTATAACGAAATTACCATTTCTCTTTTAGAATTGCTTTTGGGAATTCAGTGGGTGTCGCTGTAGTTGATTACATAAGACATTGTACAGTCATGGTGTGTATGACTGATGAACTTGGTGGTAAGTACGAGATACCTTTTCAATATATTTATGAGTTTCCAACACATTCGACTACACATTCGACTGTACGATAATTCTTTTCACTCTATTACTATCTTTTCGTTACCCAGCCAATATCAATCAATCCCCTCTCCCAAGACCGTAGAGTTATGACATATTTTATTTAGATAGATTTTAAGCAATGAACAATTTTTTCGGATAAATAATAAACTTTATAAAAAATCTTCATTTATGTCCACAGTGCAAGGTGAATGGACTGAGCTAGCGGTACCAGCGGTGGTCAAAACCCCACTCCACCAAACTCTAAGCAGTCCAATCTCGCCGAACATGAACGAATCACGTGACCTATTCAACGGTGACGCGTCGTCCTCGGACCGCAAGAAATACCATACGGAGAGACGGCACCGTGGAGAACACCGGAACATGAAAATGGACAAGAAAGACGATCACTCGAAATTAAGTAAACGAACGTCATTACACAGTACCAGTAGTTGGAATGGGAAAGACGTCGAGGATGGACAAACGCTGTCGCCGATTGTCGCCCCGACCGCCGGATCGATTCACGCCCTGATGTTCGGGTCAACGTATACGAGAAAGAACGGTGATTAGATGCTTCATTTCTAACCTATTTATGTTAATTTCATGCTTCGTTTACCTGCAACTCTCTCTCTCGTGATGTGTAATTATAAACGGGTTTGTGTCTGTCATATAATTCATCTTTCAATTTGAGACCACTTCGTTCTTTAGTACGAAAGTCTCTAAAATCGCTTGAATAAAAGAGACAATTTTTTTTCTCAATGTTTCGTTCTCCAAACTGGTTTAAGAGACTTTACTACGGAAAACTTGAGCGGTCTCAATTGTCAAGGCCACAACATCTTGTTACTAATCTATAGTTTGTACACTTGGAGATAAAAAATGATTTAATCAAAAAAAAATATTTTCACTTTTTTTTTCAGGCGGTGTTCAGTGTCCATCATTGTGGGTTGGGACGAGTCTCGGGACTGTCGCCTTAGTAGCCTTCAGTGTACCAACTCAAGAACAGAGGCTATCACAATCTGTCCTCTCGAATTGTACAGGTATGTTTTCTTTGTTATGTCAATTTATTTACTATCTTTTAAAAATATTTCCCTAACCTTCTTACTATAGCCTTCCCTCTTATTGATAGCTACCTAAGTTGATTAACTAACTAACTAAGGTCACCTCGACCCGCATACATTACGATTTTCTATTTCATATAGAAAGAAAGTTTTTTTTTTTTATTCTACATGCAACTATCTTATTGTGTTGATTTTACCTTTGTAGCTTCAATACTTCCCCCGTTTGAAGAAATACTTTGAAAATGTCACTCCTTCGGTTACTTTATAACGGGATAGATTTTCGCGGAAATTAAATTTCGCAGATTTCCCCCACTAAAATCCTGAAAGGGTTTATCCGCGAAAATAAATCCCTGCGAAATATTTGAAAATAGCTCATCCGTGAAAATTTATCCCCGTAAAGTAATAATGTTGAACGTTGAATCATTTTTATCGACTTTTCATTTCATAAGGGACTGTATTGAATCAACACCATTGCGTCCTTGACGTCACGCTCATGGACCGTTGTGGCAACATTGTCATGGCACCCTTCAACTTCTGGAGAGACATAGACGGCGCTAACCCTGACGTCAATCGTACGAACATCTCAAACCTCAACGTTGAAACGAATGCAAAACAACACGTTGCCATAACGACCGAGAAACAAATCAAAGTTCGTGTTTTACCGACTTTCAAAACGATACACGCGGTCGAACCGGTCGTTGGTGACCATTTCATCGTTAAGGCAGAAGCTATGATCGTCGAAGGTGAGTTCATCGTCCACTCAGCGAATGAGTAGCACAAAACAGGTAAACTGAATCGTGCGGTAAGTCACTTGGAGCTGACGATGGGAGTGGCGCTCCACCTCAATCTAAATCTACCCAGAAGTCTAGCGCTAGCTAAAGAGGGATAGACTACCGACACTACGCCTCCCCAATAAACTTACTTTAGGAAGGGGTAATTAACATCCGTCATCTGGGTGGGACTCGAACCTTGCACAACTTTTTGATTAAGGAACCAGCCTTTTAGCCACTATGGCATGGACGGCTCTTCTTGATCGATGTTGATTTTGCTTGCTTTTTTAGGTGGGAATTGTATCAGTTGCTTGAATACAGATGGACACATCAAAATATATAGCTTACCAACACTTCGTCCGCTCCTCGATGTCGAGTGTGGTATCTCGTTAGCTGATTACAGGTACACCTTTTTTACAACAATATTTGTCGTGCAAAAGCCTTTAGAGGATCTGAATTTAAGCTTACAAATATGTTCTTAATTTTTTTGCTAATAAGCAATCAATGAAAATAGGTTAATAGCTATTTAAAGCCTAAAAACAAATGATCTTAGGGGAGAAACTATAGGCGCATACAACATCTGTAAACCCTCCAACTAACACACATTTACAAATCATTGGTTACAAATTGGAGGGTTTATATCACTTGCATCAGATCCAAACAATCCAGCTCTTTAGCAAGTTTGGTTGGATCTGTTGTAGCACTTGTAGCTTCCCAACCTTTTTCAAGCAGAGAAAATATTTCAAATCATTGGGTTCTACAAGTGCTACGGATGGTCCAGAAATGCGCCGTATTTGTTTAAATGCTATGGTCGCACTTACTAAGATAAAAAAGCCGTTATGAAATAAAACAGATCTAACGACAACGGAATATCCTAGCACTCTACTTCTTCTCTTTGTCACACAAAGCGGTTAGAATACTTAGAGACATGTATTGAAATTTTGGATAAGATGTATTTGTTACATAACTAAGCAAATAAGTAAGGAACAGAAATCTTAGAAATTTAGAGATCTGAACCATCCAGATTGCTAATCTTTGAACACACAATGTGAATTGGATCTCTTGTATATGTTGCACCAGATATAGCGTCCCAATAGTTTCTCCCCTTAAAATATTTGCTTTGGCTGAACTTTTCCCAATTATTGTTGCAATTCGAAACAAATTTTCTAAGAATCAATTCGTGGAGCGACGCACAAGGGATTATTTTGATCGACAAACTCAAAAAAACAAGTGAAAATATCATATCTGTGCATCTTATGATTATGCAAAGTTTTGTTGTGGTACCGATATCATACACTTAAAATTCCTTTTTCTATAAAACATCACCCCCAATATCTCTGTGTCTTTAAATTTAATTCTCAGCGGTTCTGTCTACCCGGCAAATAGATTTACAAAGAAAAGAGAGCAGTCATTTAAAAAAAATGTTTTCTTATAATTTTTCTTTCAGAATGATAAGAACATTCACTGTTGGGAAGGGAGGTGAAGCAACATTTTTGACGTCACCCACAGAGATCCAAAGGATTGCTTTTACTAAGGAAAAAGAGTAAGACTTTTATTTCTTATACTTACAATAGTTAAATAGGCTTCTTTTTTTTACGGTAAAGAAATAAGTAGTGAACTTTAATGGTACCGATCTCATACACTTAAAACTTTCACGAAAGTGCTCGATATGAGACATAGAGCTTTTTTAATATGAATTTATTTTCAAAACAAAAAAATTTAAAACATAACTCCGAGTTTCATGCACTATGTACAATCATCAGATGTAACTAAAAATTAAAAAGCTGAGTGAAAACTTATGTACAGAATATTGATTAAAAGACCGTAAAATAAGATCCTAAAAAAGTTATAAAATCTATGTCGTGCCAGCGGCATGCGACGCTGGCTTGCCAGGTAGTACCATAATATTACTTCAAAAGAAAAGATCATTAACAAGTGCCGCCACATGAATAAATTCCTATTGAAAAATATTAAAGTGCTCCCTCCAGACCCGTGACGTTTTTACAGTAAAAAAATATAAGAAAGTCGAAAAACAGACCATTATAATACGCCACTTTTATTCCTCATCACTAAATTTATTAAAAGTTTAAAGTGATGCTTTTTGACATTTTGATCTTTTGCATTAATGTATTTGAATCCCCTCAATATATTTAATGGAGCTTATTTAGTAAAATTGGCGCTGAGCCGATCTTAAGTGAAATGAACAAAGGGCCTGGTTGTTTCATTTCAAACAAAGTCTAGAACTTACCATAAACACTGCAAACACTGTCGCACTGCTGAAAGAACCGTTTTTCAAAGTACTGAAAACACTGAAAATTAATGCTATTATGCCTGGTATAATTTTCGAACTCTCATAAATTCTGCATAAATTCTTTACTTTGCCGATGATGTATTTGTTTTTCTCCGCTTCGACGCCTTTTTGTTATCGTCACGATTTCCGGCGCATCCGCATAATTATGCAAATTTTAAAAATAATGGCGGCTGTTGTTCGGAATAATTTACAATCCATGTTTATAATAAACACAAAATTTCTGTGATGAAAAAACCTCGGAAATAACAGTGCTTTCAGGATGAGACTTTTGACTGGTGATCCTTGGAAATGAAGTTTCGAAATGCAGCGAACACTAAAAACACCACAAACACATCTCCTCAAAAGGTGTTTACAGGACTTTTTATTTACAAAAAAAAGCATGAAAGAACCTAAAATCTGCACTATTTTTTCGTGTCTGTAGTGTTTTCTGGACTTCTTGTTGACATGAAAATTGGCAATCTCAAACTTTTCTACGAGGCACAAGATCTTTTGCATTATTCTTTTCTATTATAGTTTATTTCTTACTTAGAACTCTTCATCCATCGATACTAACTTCTGTATTAAACACGCACAGCAATACAATAGGAATAATTTCTAAGCGGACAACGGAGACTTTGAACTTATAATAGTCATTACATAATCTTTTCTACGGAAGCATCCCAAAAAGTCGGATGGTGGTCGATGGTAAACACCTCGATTTTTAGGATGTACCCTATGGATACCATGAATGGCAAAACACACTTCCTCCCCGTCGGGGCTACTATATTAAGAATAACTTTTCTAATCCAACCATGTGGGCCAAAACCTTTTTTTTAAATAAAAAAATGTTTTTACAATACCGATAATCAAAATGGTTAGAGATAGAGATGTTCCATCTGTTTTTTGTTTTTTCGTGTGTCTATTACTGTTATTATTCGCCTTTTTATTTCAGAGAAAGTTTTGTTGATGGGTATGGATGTTTATTTAAGTTATGCGGTTTGCCCGAACAACGGCCCAAAGGTTTCATCGAAAGTTTATTCACTTCAGCACCTTCAAGTCTCGATCGGGAAGAACTTTGTAAGTTTCTCATTTGCCCCCGGGATCAATAACGAGGCAGAGAAAATGTTTTCAGTAGTTTAACAGAAAAAAGGTTAAATTCATGGAATTAAAATGAAAAGATTAAATTTTATGGATATAGTACTCGCCATTTCATATATCACTCTCCTTTGGCATTATGAACTGTAAATCCTTAATGGCTTTATTGAATTTCTAGCTCGATGACCCCTTCCTTCTTTTTCAGTTGGAGATAAGAGCGGGAATACGGGATCACGGGTTGCAGAATACATCCCCGGACGCGGAATGAGTCATCTTCAACAACAAGTCGAAAATTCAAATGACGTCATTAGTCGTGCCAAAATGGTAAGATTGATTTATAGAATTGTATCCCTAGAATTTAGACGTGTTCATAAAAATGTGTTTCAGGTCTGCTTTTTACTTTTGAAATGTCCATTTAACGAGTCCTGTACGATCTAGCATGGAGACCCTGTTACTTCTTTTTTTATGATTCTGATGGAAAAGTAGCATGGTTGCACCAGTCAGTTTGAATTCCCCGACAGTTGATAAAAGAACCAATCAAATTGCGCAAACTTCTTGTTTACATTCCCTTGTTCGTATTTACTAAAACAAAATTTCGACATTTTTCTTAGCCGAGGAATATAATTAAAAGTCCAGCGACAAAGATCAATTCTCGCTGCAACCCAGCCACTATATCTAATTTAAAAAAAGTGGCTGGTGTGTCCTAGCTATGCACGATCTGATGCCTTAGAGGAGGGAAACTTGCTCTGTAAGGAAATAGTCTTGTCAATAAGTTCTATCCATTTTGATTTTGATATTTTCACTTTATTTTTCGGTTTTTTTTTAACAGGCTTTGATCGAGCGTGGCGAAAAGTTGAGCGTTCTTGAAGACAAGACTGCAGCTATGAATGAGAACGCCCGCTCTTACGCGTCGGCCGCCAAAGCGCTCGCGGATAAATTTCAAAAGAAGAAATGGTATCAATGGTGATCCAATATCAGGCTATCTCTCCCTGTTTTTCCTTCAATGTCGAGTTCCCTTACATTGGGTATAGGAGTGTTCAATACAGCTACAATGCTGAGCTTACAAAAAGCAATAAATTTTTAAACGATTCTGTACAGGATCGATAGTCGGTCGATTACACTTTCGACAATGTTTGCTAAGTAAATCAAGCTTCTTAATGTTAGCTTCTTAAAGGCATTATACGGTGATATATTGAGGCCGGCGCGTCTATGCTGACGCAAGCAGAATTTAAATAAAAAGAATCTTTTCAAATTTTGAAACTGACATAAAAGAAAAAACGGATATGTCTACTCCAAATTTTTATTCGTTACAAAATATTCTTTTATTTACATTTTGCTTATTCAGCTCTTGGCGAGATATATAAAAGTACAATTGCTTTAATGTTAGCCTTGTCCTTGTCCAATAAGATGAGTTAGTTTCGCAAGGTTCTTCAGCTTCTTTTCAAATTTTATCTTGGTTTTGCGACCAAAATTATTTGTGTGTCGTGAATATACGGTGATGCAGTATGATGGCTTTTTTGTTGACACGATTGCACTAAACTTTAGATAAATGAGGAATATTTTTTTGTCGTTTAATTTATTTTTTTTATTTTTTTTGCTCTGCTAAAGTTTAGCAGAATATTAGAAACCAAATCTTTGAAATTTCAAAGATTATCTTTCATTGAATCAGCAATAGAGCTCATGTCTGCGGCAAATTGATAAAATCATGATTCCATTGCACTCGAAAAGTATTTTTTTCTGCGTATTATCATAATGCCTCTATGATTGACTTTCTTAAAATACACTCCTTTGAAATTTGACAGTTGATACACCATTGCATATAATTCATCTTCCAGTTTGAGACCACGTCGTTCTTTAGTACGAAAGTCTCTAAAAGTCGCTTGAATAAAAGAGACCAATTTTTGTCTCGATGCTTCGTTCCCGAGACCTTACTACGGAAAACTTGAGTGGTCTCAAATTGGCAGGTCTCCAACCTCAATGACACCAAGCTAACGGTTAGGACACGTTGACACAAAAATTTAAAACTACACTGAAAGAACACTAATTTTTTTTTGAATCTTATATTATTGTTTATTAAAAGTATAAATAAAATATATTTTTAAAAAAAGCGGGGAAATACTTCTATATATTTTTATAGCTAACAAACCCAAATATTCTGCTCTTGCATACTGCGCAATGTTTTCTTTGTTTTCCAATGTTTTTGTTTGTGTTTTGATGTTATTTTTTGTAGATTTCATTATAAACAACACCTGCCTCGTTTTCAAGAAATTGCCTATCCATCACCATGGTGATAGAGTCGAGACGAGGCAAGTCTTGTTTTTAATGCTATTTATGAAAGGTCTTTTCCGTTTTTAACGTGTCTTTGGTCGCAAAGCAGAATATATTGGATTAGATATCGTACGTCATTTGTTGAATTGTGTCGCTATGTTTGCATCGGCCGGTCTCCGCGCTCCCCTTTTTAGAAAACAATTTTCGTGTTGTTCAAAAATATTGTTCATGTAAGCGAAAAAATTATCTCAAGAATTTAAAATCGAGTTGATGCTTGTTGGATTTTTAATTTGATGACATTTTTAGTATCGAACTAGATGGTGTTTTACGGGTTTCTTAGCTGAATCAACCACAGAGTTAACGAATGTCGAATTGATTTCACGTTTTACATTAAACTAGTCTTTGGAAAAAATGTTGCAACCAATCCAATTTCGGTATTTCATTTTTCGGCCAATCGTGTGGCGGTGTTTGTGGATAATTCTGAATGATGCGCTTCGGAGGATTGGGGGAGATCGGTCATATAAGCGAAAGGGTGAAGGTATTTATTTATTTCCACATAGTGTATTACTTTTGTAAATCGCCAATTCTTATTGCATAAAATTTTATTTCATTGAATTTTTTTACGTTGGAATTTTTGTTTGTTTTGTTTTTCTCTTTATTATTTTTCGGTTGATTCTTTGTAACTATGATGATGATGATGAAAGAACGAATAGAATTTCTTTTGGAAACATATTTCTCTTTACTATATCTTCGTTTCGGGGTGGGGAGAGGGCTCCTAGGCAAAATTGGGTACGGGGTCTACCTTGCCGGCTTCCAAAATCGTGACCAAAATAATTGCTATCATAGGGTCAGTTTTAACTTTTAGGGACATTTATTGCCTTTTTGAATACGTTTAAGCTTGACGATCCAGTGATAGACATATTGGAAGTTTATCGTGGCTTGTATCACGAGATTTAATGTTTGGCTACGTTTCGAGAGATTCTTCTCCCATCATCGGACAAAGTGAGAGATTATTAATGTGATTATTAACATTAAAGGTGTTAATTGTTATTCCCTTTAGGTGTATAATCACTTATTTTGATTTTCATTTTGGAAATCTGTTCGAATGTTAGGAATCCAAATAGAGTATCCAATAGAGTTTACGAAATGCTATTAATAAGATCCTTATCTTTAATGGAATGAATCTGAGTCTGTTAAATGACGCGCCCACGCGCCTTATTATCGACGCGCCCTAAATTTTTTATGTGAGAATATTTATAAGAAACCAATCAATATGTTATGATTTAAAGGAATTTGGCTTTTGGTAATTACTTCTTTCAAAGCAAGTAAGGAATTGTGCTTAAGGTTCAGATTGAAGGAAACCAATTGAAAGTTTTGTTACGAAAATGATGCTTGTAAGAAAAATAAGTATGCTCACAGTATACACAGTATGTTTGATTGATGAAAAAAGTTATTACCGAAAGCCAAATTCCCTTAAATCAAAACTGATTTTGTTTAATTGATTGGTTTCTTATAAAGACGATGCTTATAAGAAAAATAAATATGCTCACGTTAAGCACAATTCCTTACTTGCTTTGAAAGAAGTAATTACCGAAAGCTAAATCCCTTTAAATCAAAACACATTGATTTGTTTCTTATAAAAGAAAGAAATATGCTCACATCAAACTTAGGGCGCGTCGATAATAAGGCGCGTAAGGCGCGTAAGGCGCGTCAAAAATTAGGGCGCGTCGATGATTATAAGGCGCGTAAGGCGCGTCGAAAATTTAGAACGCGTCGATAATAAGGTGCGTAATGCGCGTCAAAATTCAGGCGCGTAAGGCGCGTCAAATATCAAAGGCGCGTAAGGCGCATCAAATATCAAAGGCGCGTGGGCGCGTCATTTAACAGACTCATTTTGATGAAATACAAAGCACTCTTGTTGTTAATAAGTTTCTTTCACCATAAATAATACATGCCTTTGTTTCTGAAGATTGACTTTCTCGTCTAGAAAGCTTCAGTAGTGTAAAGCTGCCCTAACTCCAAACAATCAACTGACGTAAAACGCGTGTTATTGGCTTAAACTGCAAAGGTTTTGCAATGTATAGCAATGTATTTTCTTACTCCACTTCAATAAATGTAGAAGGATTCGCTTTTCAAAATATTAAATTATTTTTTAGAGGTTTTGCAATGTATAGCCCTCATCTGAAATTAATTTTCTTACTCCACCTCAATAAATGTAATAGGATTCGCTTTTCAAAATATTAAATTATTTTTTAGATCCCTGAGAATAACCATGGAGTAAAACCGATGGTTCTTATTGATCAAGGTAAGAAATTCAACCACAAAGACCACAAACGTCTTCCTCCCCTCTCACTTCCGAATGGTATCAAGCAAAGAGTGGAAAAGGACCTATTAACACCAACCACTATAATCTTATAAATTATTAGAATATTACTGTTGTCAATTACCCAGTAGAGATTTCTTTCACAGCTTTTTGTAAATATCTTGGAAGTTTTGCATGTTTTAGTTCCTTGATTTATAGTTTAAAAAAAACCATGTTCTGTGTTTCAGTAATAGTGATAATTTTGTAACAGAGTATTCATCTCCACAATATTTCATTCATCTCCACAACATTGGCGTACGGGGTTTTGAAATACACGAATACCAAAAGACTACACGATTTCCGAAATTCCGGACAAAAAAAAGTCCGTTTCCGTAATAACTAATTTTGGCGAGTACTAATTTCGGCGATATTGAGCAAAATGATTTTTTTTGGCGAGTACTGATTTTGGTGAATGACAGACTAAAAATTCTCTTTTTTACCGTTTTTTGGTCAATTTCGATGAAAAGTAGGGGTGATTTTAGTTAATGGCAATAAATATTAACTTTGCCGAGAACTTATTTTGGCGACACATCACTTTTTTTAATTTTGGCGAGTATCAAAATTAGTACCCAGGTAGTCCCTAATAAATGAAGTACAAAAAAAGTAAAAGTACACCCCTGTCTCAGTGACCCGGTGGTTTTTCAAATTCCACTGGGGATAAAAAAAGTTCTAGAAATTTCAGTGGGGAATTTTCAAAATGCAGAACAACGGGTGGGGATACCAAATTTTGATAAAAGTTTCATTGGGGATTTAAAGATTTTTTGAAAATTTCAAATTTATGCTCACGAAAAATAGTTTTACTTTAAATTTGCGAAAGTTTATGTCGAAAATTTTGCGCGTCTCGCGAAAGTTTGTACGCCTAAGTAGCACAGGCAGTGTTGTCTGTACACAGACCCGATATCTATGGAAAATTCAAACGTTCATTTCAGAAGATAAACTTGAGGTAATACTTTGGTAGAGAATGCAGACAGTGCCGTAGGAAGCACTTACTTTTTTGGTGGGGGGCTTAAGTTCAGTGACATTGCGAGGGCCAACCATGGTTTGGCCCGAGGGGGCGATTTTGAAATTTAAACCTCTAGATAGTTTAAAAACGCATTAAAAATAGCTCAATAGTTGTGATATAGGAAGAAAAATATATTATTAAATTCAGTTTTTTCAGAAAACCACTTTTGGCTACCTTTTATTTACGAACGATAAAATAATTCAATGCGAGCCAAGCGAGCACAAAAAAAATTGAGATTTTAGCTAATTAGACTACACGAAAGGAAGGGTGCCAAAAAAGAAAAGGGGCGACAAAATCTTCCCTTTTGCCCATCCCCCCCCTGTCACCACACTACTGACTAAATATAATCACTAAGGAGTCCCCTAAGGAGGCCCCGCTATGGTTGGGGTCGACGGGCCGGAAAGTTTTTCGGATTTAGAAACTCTAGATTGGCTAAAACTGTATCTAAAATAAATTAACTGTATGTAGTAGAATTGAAAGACAAAATAGAAGCAATTAAGTCTTGCGTTATCAAACATAATCACAATGTTTTTTGGAAAAAATAATTTTTTGAATTTTTTTTTTTATTGCTCTGCAAAAAAGTGGAGGGGCCGTGGCTTTTTCTACCTAGGAATTCTTTGTAATTTACTAAAAGGTCGTTTTCAGGCAGGTAGTGTAGTGGGGCTGCCATGTCGTTTTTTAAAGTTTGTTAAGGCCATATATATCTCGTATAACCTTATCTAAGGAGGCGCCACCATGGTTGGCGCCGACGTTGAAGAAATTTTTGAAAATCAGCCTTTCTAGATTGGCTAAAACTAGAGAGGATATAGGTAGAGATTCTCATTTTTACGCCTCGTGAATTATCATAAAATTGCGTGCCAAAGGTCTTTTACGATTACGCATTGAAAAACACACTTGTTTCACTTCTGCAGCTATATATATAGAATCTAAGGAGGGCCGACCATGGTTGGGCCCGACGAGACAAATTCTTTTTGATTTTTAATGCCCTAGATTGGCTAACAAAATCAAATATTAAAATCTATAAAGAAACACCTTATTATTACGATGATATAATTGTTTATTTATTGTCAAAAATAAACATAAAAGATTTTGATTGAAAGAGCTCACAGAAAAAACAAAATATAAAAAAAAATTCGCATATCACGCACGCACCCCTACAATTCCAAAAGTCCGTTTCGGACAATTATTCCAGTTTTTCGATTTCTTGGGTTCAAATAACAAAATAACAAAAATGGTAGCCGATGTTGTGTATACTTGTTTGTTTATAATTTTGTTAATCGTGGGCTGGTGGAGCAGCTTTTATTATATCTGGTGGTTTTCTTGTTTCTTCAGTCATTTTGAAATGTAGACTTTTCTACAAGTCTTCTTTAGATTAAGTTTTAGGAGACAAATTTAAACATATGTTTGGAAATTTATTACTTTTAGTCAGCGGGGAATGAACCTTTTTGAGACCAGATCAAGCGGGGATGTTATGTTTTTTTGTAGTTTTGGCTGGCGATGATAGCATCCTATCATTTTCCAATGGGGATACCCTTTTTCTTGATGGGGACTAATTTTGGCCATTTTTTCTCCCCGGGGACACTTTTTTGGACTTTCTTTCCAGCGGGTGGGGGGGGTCCCAGCGGGTCTGTGAATCAGGGGTGTGAAAAAAGACGCTGAGTGAAAACCGGTCTTTAGTTTAAAGAAAAACTCACGTCATTCCAAGATTTCTTTCTGTTTGGTAATTGCTTTTTCAACAGTCCCGTCTCTTCGTTGTAATAAACACTGAAATCCTAAAGTGAAAAAAAACTAGATGATGTCATAAAGGACAGAACACCCTTCATTTTGGCGAGTTAATAGATAGAGATTAGGCGAAATTAGTAAAATGAACCTAAAATGAACGTTTAGAAATTTTTAACATCCTCGGATAGTATTTGAAGACCAATGATATTCAGTGGGGAGGGTTCAAAATCTTTAGCATGGATTTCCAGGGGGGATTTTGTTGAGAAAAACCGACATCTTCAACATGTTTTTTCCATTATGTCCATTATCGCAAATAACATTCAAAGAAGACGTTCATTAGGTGAGTGGATGCTACCATGAAATATTTTCCATAATAAATATTTATGTTTCATTCAAATTATTAATCCGTTTCCCAAATAACGACAAAAACGGTGCATGTACGCGCTACTGTGAAAATTGCTGATTCAGCATTCCCTGGTACATATGGCGCCGGCTGACCTTTAAAAGGGACAACGAATTTAGAAGCAACTAGTAGTACTTACCGGATCAAAGGCACTCAAAGTGTCCTTGACATACAAGCTGAGGTAATGTAAAAGGTTCCTCTTTTCTTCGTCTACCCCTGTTGCTTTGTATTCTCGATGCTTCTTTAGAAGTGTCCAGACCAAGTGCAATTTCCCTTCAGATATTCCGGCCTGAAAAAAAGACAACATAAAAAAGATGACATTTTTTGCCGAAGAATCTTTCACCGATTTTCATTTTTCGGTTTAAGTGTACATAAATGACAAAATGAAACCCCACGAAGTACGAATAATATCAGATTTTTACCAGTTTAGACAAGAAATTTTTGAGACACGGTCGCAACATTTAAAAAGTATTCAATATCTTTCGTTCAAATTTTGTTTCGAAAAAATTGAAGTGGTGGAAAAAAGAGAAGATTCCTCCACAAAAAATGTCAATACGATTGATTATACGAGAAAAAAAACATGAAAGACATTAGCAATGGGGCTCAGGCTCGGATACAGAAGTAGGCTATAACCAATGGAGGTGATGTAATTAAAACTAATTACTCTCCGTGGAGAGGAAAGCCCGACACTGGCTGTTCGGTATTTTCCGTGTTTTCGTGTTTTTGCGAATGTGTGATTTATAGTGAATTTCAACTGCGCGTCGAAAATCAAACGAAAAAATACCTCTTGAGTAAAGTGAAGTAAATCATAAGGTGAATGAAAAAGAGATTGTCTATATAATATATTGTTAAAACAGTGCTCTGCAAGAATGAGCTTACATCGTATTTTTCTAAAGTGATACTTTCGTAGTACTTCATGTTCTATGCACACGATTGTTCAATAAAAACAGTTAAATCCAGCCGATTTTTGCAATTAATTCAAAAATGGCAAACATTTTGACTCTTTTATGAGTTTTACCACCTAATCAATGAATTGTTTTTTATTGTACTTAGAAATTTCTTTTAACATTTTGTCATCACTTTATGACCTTTTTATACATTTTAATTGCCACCTTTCTAACACAAATATTGTAACTTTTTTATTTCAATTTTTTAAATCATTTAGCACTGAAGACAATTTTGTGAAAAAGTTAAATGTTTTGATGTGGTTGCTAACTATTGAATCAAATTTAAAAATTTATACCTCAAAATTTAAGTTAGACCTTCCTCTGTTACTTGATAGAAAATTTTAGTTTGTTGCATAATATTAGGGCTCCAATACGCAGTCAAACCTGAAAAGTTCTTTGTTGAGTCACTCGGTATGTATCTTGGTAAAGCCCCTACCCATCGAATTTAACAAGCAGAGAAAATAAATACATGTTCTTTTACAAGCATATGAAATATTGAAATCGTAAGCCAATATATGCTTAAGTAATTACTATTGTTCTCAAACAATGGATCTATTCCTCTTAGAGGTCCAATTCAATATGGTAGAAAAAGAAAAAGAATTAGTTAACCATCCTACGGTACCTTAATGGCATTAAACATCGGCAATTTCGATACTTCTAACATGATGTATGCCAAATCTTTCCAATCGTGTCTCAAAACGAAAGCGAAAGCTGAAACCAGACAATCCTCCGGTTTTGTGGCCGAATAATTCCATTTGTATTGGTTAGATATGACGTCCTTTTCGTATTGTTCTATCTGTTGTTTAGTTACGCGTGTGTAAATGTTGCATTGTGGGTTAGCACCTTCTTGAAGCATCGTCATGGCAGTGCTACAACAAAAAGTAAAACAAAAAGGTAATGTAAAATAATTACTTTTCGACCTATCCATGGCGTTCTAAAGCTAGATTTACCGATGATTTTTGGAGGGTGAAACTTTGGCCACTTTTCACAAAACAGCAAGATTTCTTTGGTTGCAAGATCCCTCAAACTTGTCTTAAATTTTCAACAAACCATCACAGATAGATCCATCAATTGTACCTGTTAGTGGCGCGTATTCTAAATAGGGAAGATTGTCTCATCAATCATGAACAAAACCTACCCGTGATGTTTATTTTTCAATGCGATAGCTAAAGGTGTATTTCTGTTATTGTCCGTTTTGTTGTCATCTGCACCAAGCTTTAAAGTGAAAGAAAAGATATATCGTTAAAGTCTAGTTCTTTGTGTCGAGTCAATCTAATACTTTACATGGATAAGCCAAGACTTTAATTAGGCAGTCTTTTGATTGGTCAACATGACGATCTATGAGATGAGCATGGACATAAACTGAACATGAAAAGAAGGCGAAATCGATAAACTGGTGGCAGTGACACCTCAACCACTAAGCTATCGCTGCTAAATGATAGGAATTTATATCGCAAACAAAAAAAGGGAAAGGAATATTTTACATATACCGTTGCTGTCTGTCTGTCTGTCTGTCTGTCTGTCTGTTTGTCTGTCTGTCTGTCTGTCTGTCTGTCTGTCTGTCTGTCTGTC
>JAUJPO010060558.1:0-13292 GCA_032270745.1 Tiaropsis multicirrata | reverse complement strand
CTTCGTATTCATTAAGGGCGCTATACGGGCGCCAATAAAGGTGCGTACGAGGGCGTTTTTACATCTATCCGAATGATTGAAGAAAAGGATAAAGCCCGTTTTAAGAAATATTTCCCTCTCGGAAGACGGGAAATATTTAATTATGATAATAATTGTATCTACTATTGTTATGACAGAAAATGTTAATAATTGAGACTAAACTGGAATTGAATAAACTGCGAGAGAGTGGTTTTAGAGCAAAGAATCTAATTTAGTGTACACTATTTTGAGGGCACGTCAAAAATTCAAGGGCACGTCAAAAATTTAAGGGCACGCCAAAAATTTGAGCACGTAAGCACGTGGGCACGTCAGGCACGCGGGCACGTCAGAATTTGGAGAGCACGTGGGCACGCGGGCACGTCAAGGCACGCGGGCACGTAAGCACGCGGGCACGTCAGGGCACGTGAGCGCGAAGGCACGTCATGGCACGCAGGCACGTGGGCACGTCACAAAATTGAGGGCACGCAGGCACGTAGACCACGTCATTTAGCAGACTCTGACAACATCAGGCAGACGGAAAAAACGTCGGTCGGTCGGGAGAGCAATCGAAGAAAAGTGCAGTATCGGAAAAACCTAATCGAATTGAATTGAATAAGCATAATACCGAGTCTTCAAAAATATTTTACCTGTATTTTTGGCCTGTATGTTTTCACTAAACAAAGATAAAGTTTGATCTTGCTCGTCCATTTAAATATTTTAGCAAACATTCGAATATAATAAATTTGAAACTCTTAAATTTTGAGTATACATACAATAAAACATTTGAATTTTGAATATAAGAAAAAATGTATTTTTTGTGATAGGCATATTGTAAAAATTAATTGAGCCTTATTAGAATCTTGGTGTAAGGATATCCGGGCCTGATTTAGAATGTTTCATTGCTTGTAAAAAAAGAAAATGTACATGAAAGTTTATATGTTATGGCCAAAATTTTTTGACACGTTTGAGGGTGCTTCTCTTGTTTTTTTTCTTCAATTTTCAACTTAAATGAAAGGCTCATAGGCTGATATGTACTATTAAATCAAATTTTATATGCCTCAAAATTAAAGTTAACATTTCTCTCTATCATTTGAGAACTTTAATTCCCTTAATTTTCGCGCAACCTTGATTTTATCAGTTTATCGAAGTAGTATATTTTTCCTAACTTTGAAAATTTTAAGCAAAAACGTTTTAAATGGTTTGACCATACATGATACAAAACAAAATATTTGTCACTAATCCGCTTACTTTCTAACTTTTTTCGCGCCCCTTAGAAGGGACTTAAGGTATGTTGCATACGGCTTAAAGATGCCCTCAAACGTCCGAAGTTTCTTTCGGCTCACCAGATATATTGTTGAAAATGGTTTTCAAAAAGAGTGGTTGATCATAGCTTTAAAACCTTCATTCTTATTTCAAACAAATTCAGAACAAAAATAACTGATTTCAAAAATGATTATATCTTCTATAACAAACAAAAATTACCGAAAACTATCAGTCGAAAAAGTGAATAATTCAATCACAATCTCTTTCATTTTACAGTCAGGGATGATGGTTTGATGTTCACCCATCAGTAGAAAGTATATGTTGATAAGGTTAGTCATAAGGTTACAAAGGTTATACAAAGAGAGAACAAATAAAGCTCTCGTTACACTATTAAAAGGAATATAGAACTCGGGCGGATTCCATTTTGATTGCAATTACTGTTACAGAATGTTTTTTGGCTATGTCAAATCCATGCTGTGTGTTGCTTCTTTTTTAGCGCTAAAACTTCTTTCTTCTTCAGGCTACACAGACGCTAAATTTTATATCAGCTTGTTTTGTCATCTCATGAAGTCTTCCAACAAGATTTTAATAGTAAGTTTCTAATTCAATCCATCCTGAAAAGAAAACGTGTATAAAATGATGTATATTTGCAACCTTTTTAATATTATAATATTGTTTCTTATTGCTATTGGTGAATCCATAATTGCAATCGCAATATTGCAAGGCCTTGCAATTGCCGATATTTAAAATTATGTTCTTCAGAGCGGTGGCAGAGCGATATCATTCAGAAAAGACAAAAAAATCATTATTTAAAAATAAAAAAAATTAAGTCAAAAGTCTTTTCTGTTCTGTTCTGTTCTGTTCTGTTCTGAATGATCGCAATATTTATAAATTTTTATGAACTTTGTCTTACCTCCTGGGTTTCTTCGGATCAAATAACGACGGATTTCATCGTAAATGAAAATGGCCAAACTGAATGGTACGCCACAAAACCACCATGTGGCGTTAAGCGGGCGTAAACGTAGGGCGGTGTTTAAACCAGGGGCGTAAGATAGAACAGCAGCAAGGGTGGTCTCGAACAACAAACCAAAGTTCAACATGTGGTTCCTTATGAAAAAAAATTATTAATTAATATGTGAATAATTTTAACCTTTAGCCACCGCTCTATATTTTTTAAATTCTCATTTTTTTTCACTTTTTTTTCATGAATTTTGAAACTCAAAGCCAAATTGTGGTCACAGTGGTAAGATTCAGGCAATTCTTTTACCATTGGAAAGCCCTGGTCTCAGCTTTCAAAAACAACTAGGGCATTTTGGCTGAAAACATAGTGGTTTTGAGCTATGGTCAAAAGACTGAGGGTCGTAAAAATTCGGTGGCTAAAGGTTAACATAATATTTTTATAGTGCCATATTTAACAACACCCGTTTTAATGTATATTTTCTGTGACTTCCGTCATGTTTCTTTTTCCGGGGAACTTCGAGGCTAAGTAGAGTCAATGACTTTGGTAGAATAGAATAGTTAAACTTTTACCACATAATTACATTGACTTACTTCATTCCTTGGTGAACGATGGAGAGTTTTCTGGTTTTACAAATGATGAGATCAGCCCATTGGACTACCACAATGGTTGCAAAGAATGCTGTGTGGCAGGTCAACTCTAATTCTTTACGTTGAAAGTAGGTCCATTCACTGCCGTATGAATCTTGGACTGCATTGTTTAGCTTGTCATCCCACTGCGCTCGTAGATTGAACAGTTTGGATGGCAAAAATCCATTTTCACTCATAATGACGAAATAGGTGAAAAAACCAGCAATAGCCTGTAATAGTAAAGTTTACATGTAATCGACTTTTGGCGCTAGCAGATAGATGATTTGATGTTTTTATTTTGGAATTTGAAACCTCATTGTTATTAACTGTGGAAACGAGGCTTTGTCCATTAGAATACGTATAATTTACCGGGGATATGACACGAGTTATTGGTGACATGGATGTTTTCAAAAACTTAGAGGGTTATTCGTTACTGAGAATGCCAAAGTATCGTTTAGTCTAAGTAAGATTTTGATTTAATTTAATAGAGAGAAAGTTAGTCCTAAAAATGCTTTATTCGTGTTAATTTTCGCGAGATTAAATTTCGCGAATTTGCCCTTTTCGTGAAAATTTGTCTCGCGAAATCGCGTGGGATGGTAGATTCGCGAAATTAAATCCAAACAAAATTTTTGAAACTACCATTTTAGCAAAAAAGAATTGTCAAAACCGTTTAACAGTGGTAAAATATGTCCATTTTAAAGGTCATTCGCGAAATTAATTCCACGTGAATGTTCTCAAACTGTTCAGTCGCGAAATTAAATCCAAAATATTTTGCGACTTTTTTGCTTGTGAAATTTAATCTCGCGAAAATTAATACAAAAAATACTAAAATTTTAAAAAGTTTGATTATACTTACTTGGATCATACCGATTTGCCCATAAGACAAACTGATCAAACGTTGGTTCACAAGTTTATCGTAAACAGGATCGCGCGGCTTTCTCTTCATGATGTCACTCTCTGCTTTTTCGTAAGCTAAAGAGATAGCTGGCAACATGTCAGTACCCAAATCAATACACAAAATGGTGATGGTGCCAAGAGGTAGTGGAATGCTAAATAAGATGAACATAAGGAAAGGAGAGATCTCAGGAATGTTACTGGTTAACGTGTAAGCAATGGATTTCTTCAAGTTGTCAAAGATGAGACGTCCTTCTTCAACTCCGGTGACGATGGATGCGAAATTGTCGTCCAATAAGATCATGTCAGCTGCTTGTTTGGAGACGTCAGATCCAGTGATACCCATAGCAACACCTGCAAGAAATGATTAAGTTGGCTTCAGGTCATGTGAAAGATTTGTATACAAATAAGAAACTGACATTGTTTCGCGTTTGCTATGTTTGCATTGAATGGGGAGCCTTGCATCTTTTGTATAATCACCATATTCATAAAACCTTACCGATGTCAGCTTTTTTGAGAGCAGGTGAATCATTGACACCATCACCAGTTACGGCAACAATAGCTCCTTGGCGTTGACATCCTTCGACAATGATCAACTTTTGTTGTGGTGAAGTCCTTGCAAACACAATCTCTTGATGGGTACGCAAAATCTCGTCCATTTTGTCCTGTTTCATTTCCTTCAGTTGTCCACCATGTACAACGCAAGCTTTGGCATCCCTTGAATTGACCAGCTCCGTTGGAATGTTCAATCGTTGACCGATGTCTTCTACTGTTTCACTACCTTCAGAAATAATACCAACACCTTTGGCAATAGCTTTTGCAGTGATGGGATGGTCACCTGTCACCATGATGACCTTGATACCTATGATGGGATATTGATAGCTTTACAATGTTAAGAGTTCCAAACTTCAAACAATCTATCATTTCACTTATCAAAGATAATAAATAAAGATAACTTCCTCTACTAGAGATCACAAATTTAGATTCTGAAATCTCCCAGTGGAATAGCATACCGCGGCGAATCTAAAAATAGACTTGAATTTTTCTGTTTGTACGACTTTCAATCCCATCATCCTTTGCGTTTATTACTCTTGAACGTTGATTGCATTCAATTACAAAGAAGAAGTAATAACTTTAACGGCTTGACAATTAAAACGAAAAGGATTTTGGGATTGAAACTCGGATAAATACAAGTACAAATAATTATGATGTGTGCTATTTGAATAGTTTATTGGTTAAGGTTACCTGCGCTTCTGCACTTATTGACGGCGTCAGGTACAGCAGCTCTTGGAGGATCAATCATACTCATCAATCCAATGAAACATAAATTTTCCAAGGGGAAATTTGGTGGTTCCTCCGTATCAAACGCATAGCCACGTGGAAACTTATCAGCTGGCAAATGATAATGACAGAATCCCAACACTCGTTCACCAAGACCTCCAAGTTCAAGATAAGCAGTTTCAAAAGCTTCTTTGCGGTCGGCATCGAGAGGTTGCTCAACACCGTTCACCATGATGGTTGAGCAACGTTCGAGGATTCTCTCTGGAGCACCTTTCATTACCAATAAATGTCTTGGATCATTTGGATCCTCCAACTCGTGGATGGATACTTGGTATTTGTTGGTTGAATTGAATGGGATTTCAGCTACTTTTAGATTCCTTTTACGAATGGCTTCCACGCTACCAACTGATAACTCGACGAATTTCAAGATGGCGGTTTCAGATGCATCTCCAGTACATTCTTTCTTCAAGATGGGGACGCCACGTTGTTCACCACGGAATTCAGCACGGTTGCAGAGAGCACCGATCTTGGCTAAGGCTTTCCATGTTTCAGATCCTTTATCGTGCGCGATTCCTGATTGATCTTCGGTCGTATCAGCTTCGACGATTGTGTTGTCGAACCACATGTGAGCTAACGGAAAAATAGAAACAGTATACCGGGTGTCCCGTAAAATATTTTCGAGATTTGATGATTTTCTAATTAATATTTTTAATTCGTTACATAGAGGAAAGATTAACTTAAATTTTGAGCTATAACCCTTTAAGTATTTACGAAATTATAAGCTTTTAAAATTAAATTTAACTTTAAAAAAGTGCAAAAAAAAACATCGAAAGAGGGTATTAAATTTTAGCAATTAATTCCATGTTAAAAGTTGTTCCAAAAAATGTGAAACATTCTTACCGACAGTCATTCTGTTTTGGGTCAATGTTCCGGTTTTATCTGAGCAAATGACAGATGTACTTCCAAGGGTTTCTACAGCTTCCAAATGTTTGACCAAACAGTTCTTGGCGGCCATTTTCTTTGCTGTTAATGTCAAGCAGACCTAAAAATCAAAACATAAACTACACTGTCAAATAGCTATATATCTCTAACCTTGGTTGTGTTTTCGTGAAAGACCCTGGTTAATAGTTTGGAGTGGTGGAAAATAATTGGTTTCGATCACTGGCCTAAATGCGAAGTTAGTATAATATGGATAGGTTTCTTCGAGCGTATATCTTAAGCAGTGGAATGGACACAAAAACAAATTGAACGATTATTTCAAAATGATGACTTCTACTTACAGTAACAGTGGCAAGGAGACCTTCAGGGACATTGGCTACGATGATTCCAATCAAGAAGATGATGGCTTCTAACCAATGGTAATCCATAGCAAGTGAAATGATGAGGAATGTTACACCGAGGAAGACGGCAACTCCAGTGATGAGATGAATAAAATGTTCAATCTCTTGAGCGATGGGTGTTGTTCCCGAACCAAGACCTGATGCCAAGTTAGCAATACGTCCCATGACAGTATTATCACCACATTGGATGACAATACCTGCTCCTGCTCCTTCTACACAATTGGTGGAGAAGAAAGCGATGTTTTTGGTTTCCAATGGGTTGTCATTTGTACATTCGGGTCCGCGAGTTTGTGGTTCGGATTCGCCAGTTAAGGATGAGTTGTCAACCTTTCGAGAAAATGAAATATGAATCATCGATCAGAATTTTCTCAAATCATAATAGTAGCCAAAATTAAAGTAAATGGGGTTTTAGAAGTATATTTTTTGTTCAAGTTATAAAGTTCAATCTCAAGTGAGTTATCCTCTAGCTGTTCATGTATTTTTTAGCCTTATTACCCGAGTGAGGCAATCTCAATATAAACTGCAATGCAGTTTGCAAGCTCGGGACTATGCGTTTTGACGTCGGTTAATATTTTACGGTGTTGTTCTCCTTAGAAACACTTCTTATTTATTGATTCATTGGATATCTCTTATTTTTAAAAATTATTTACTTATTACAAAGAAGAATACAGATTCTTTTGTTCACTTACTTTCAAGCTTCTAGCTTCGATGATTCTGAGATCAGCAGGGATTCGATCACCAGCTGTGATATACACCACATCTCCAACCACCAGATTTGTTGCATTTAATGCCATCTTTTGTCCATCTCGCATCACCGTCGCTTCTTGGGGAACCAATTTCTTGAAACTTTCCATGATTTTCGAACTCTTTGCTTCCTGGATATCGACAAAAAGACGAATTAGGAAAGTCTTTTTCCACCAACATTTAACAAGACTATAATTTCTGGAAGGTGATATGTGATACAAGTACATTCCATAGATCATGATACTGTGATGGGTCGCAAACCTCTGTTGAGTCTTCTGGTCATATTGTAGCATTTCGCGCATTGCTGATTACTTTAGGCATACAATCTTTTGCGAGAAGAGACTTTTTCGACATAAACTTTCGAGAATTTAAAACTTTCGCGAATTGCCCTTTTCAGAATCTTCAAAAGTACAAAATTTTCTAAAAATCGCGAAAGTTTCTGCGCCTAAAGTACTTTTGTTGATGTAAAAATACATGTGAAAGTTGAAATGAAGAATAGTTTTTACATACTTGGTAATATGAGAAGATACCAGTGATTACAACGACCACTGTCAACACGATACCGAGATACAGTTCATCTTGGGCAGGATCCTCCTCATTGATGGTACGTATACCGTACGCAAAATAACACAAGGCAGCACCAACCCACAACAATAAAGAAAAACCACCAAACAACTTCTGGATGAATTTTAACCACTCGGGCGTGGTTTTGGGTGGAGTAAGGGCGTTCAAACCGTCACGTGCCAGGTTTGTAGCTGCCTTAGCAGATGTTAGCCCCTGGTAAAGAGAAATTCATGAAAGTGAAAGTAATTTCTAATTTACAAAAACTACTTTGCTTTTGGTGAAGGTGTATGGTTGACAGGAGCAAACAATGTTTTTTTACACGGAATTTTAATCCATTTCAAATTTAAAAACTATTTCATCATGAAACTGCTCATTTTGGAATATAATAGGTAGTACCATAGTGAAATATTAATACATACCTTGGAAAGATCAGTATCAAGTCTTGAAACCAAACTTCCAAGCTCCACCGTATGGTGGTCCTATAAAGAAATGTTTTGATGAAAATGACAACATATATTAGAACATTTTAATTTACAGACCCAGTAGAAAGAAAACTAAGAACGAGTATCTTATTCTGCAGAGAAAATATTTGGTATTTGGTAAAAAAAGAAAATGCAGATTTCCTCCCCCATGTTCTGTTCAATGTTGATTGATCAAAAAGTCTCCTATCATCATTGTCACATTCATTCTCCAGCATTGAACTGGAGGTAAAGGATGTCTAATTTCACGGTTTATTGTTAAGAGAAGCAAATAAGGGGGTTTTGCCTATATAATATGTCCAACATTGTAGACACAATATAGCAAATAAAACATACCATTTCCAGTTCCTTCTTGAGATCATCGAGCTTCTCTTTCTAAAAAATATCAAATCAATTTTATTTCATTTTTTAGTATATTTTTAGAAAAAGTGCTTTAGTTTATGGAGAAATGCAATGATGATTCCATACTACAAGGAGCTTTTCCGTCTGTGTGTAAACCTTATACCCTCACCCCACCCCATTCTGTACCAGTGCATACCTCACCTTTATCGTTTGTTAATATACTCTGTGCAGATTGTCTGTTTTGTCCAAATTGGGTACTGGGCCAAAAATAGTTGCTGGGTATGTCCAGCCATCAAGGGTTGGTTTTTCAAACCTTCCAAGTCTTTCTAGGGAAAACAGAAAAAATAAAAAGAGTCTCTCTAAGGGTCTCGATTTTTGGAAAATTTATCCTAAGTGTCTCTTTTAGGATCAAATGTTTTTATATTTATGGGAAAATCTTTGAAATTGGACGCAAAATTTCCCGAAAAGGGAAAATCCTTAAGGGTCATTTTTTTGGCATACAGTAAATTTGAGACAAAAATTTCTTAAAAATAACTTTAAGGGTCGGGTTTGATGGGTCTGGGCCGCACATACCCGTGCCGTCATCTCTCAACCGTAGAACACCCCCGGGTTCCAGGCAGTGATTTGACACAAAAGTGACTCCATACCAGCGCCTGCACCAAAAGGGTTGAAAAGAAATTAGTATGAATGTCTAAGTGCGGGTAATTCTCGAAAGAGTCAAATCAATTTGTTAAAAAAACATTTCCAAAGAAAGAAAATAATGAAATTTCTTACCCCTTTCTTTTCAGGCATTTTGAAGGGATTCTTCTACCTCCTCTTCGACCTATCCACTTCTTGTCTCTTCAAAATTCGGCGAATAAATGTGCTTGCCAAAGAAATACGAACAATGAGTTCTCGCCTTTCAAAATTATTGTTGTAAAAGAAAAGAGTTTCTTTTGAAGATACTGTTGCAAATACGTAGTTGATGACCACGACTATATCTGGACGTTTTATGAATGTCGCTTGAATGTCCATCAAACCATCATTTCTTCTTTAAGGCGACTGTCATAGGATTAGATTTTCTTATCTTTTTGTCTCACAATCATACTTTTTCTCACATTTAATTCGCTTTAATTCCTTTCGTTTTTCACAAATTTTGAGTTGAAAATCTTTGAAGCTTAGTCAATAAACCTTTAAAAGCTTGTAAGGCTTTGCGGAACATTATAAGCGAGATTTTTTAAAGACGAGAGATTTCATTGATATGAAATAAAAAATTTTCAATCACGAATCTTTGACATGCCATTACGAAACCTATGTGCAACCTTTCTTCGCCTAATTTAATACATTTTCGAATTTTCGATACAAAACTACCTCCTTTTAAAATGTTTCCGGAAATCGGAAGGTCACCCGGCCGCATTTGAAAACATTTTTCTTTCAAAATGAGAAAAAAAATTGTTTTAGCAGACCCTCAAAAGGTTAAAACAATGACAATAAAACAATGATATATGCATGTACAAGTGATTAACTTCTTTGATGATACTTTAAATAACCAACAAAAATGAACGAAAGAGTCATCCAAAATTTCTCACCGGCCGGCAACCTTGAAGTTTTGATAGAAAAGAACTCAACGATATTTTGGTCAACGACATCCGTATGTCTTCATTATTAAACTATATCAGGCGAGAAATAACATTCTTTTCAAAATTAAAGACTACTGTATTCTTTGTAAAATATTAGAATAAAAAGCTACAAATTTTCTTCATCTTTATATTTACAGTTAAACCATGATAACGATCATTTGCACGTTCCGCATGTTTTCCGACAATTTGTTTCGCGGGTTGATATGCTGCTTTTGCAAAAACTTTTGAATCCTGCACAATTATTCCATTTGTCATAGCATGGTACTGAAAGGTAAGTAAGTAATTCAATTTGAATGGTTGGTCGCACATGTAATGACTAACAGCAGACACACAATGTTTGTTCAACATTGTTACAACGTCCAAATAACGTTCTGGTGAAGCAACGAGAAAATCAAGGTTTTGAAATAAACTTTGGAAAATCTCTAAAGTAATTATAATCTTATGACATGCAAAATTTCCAATCCCATGTCATATTTTATTTATATCGTTTGTGTAATCTTTCTTTAGATGATGCAGGCGCAATGTTGGTCTAAAATATAGCTAACGGAATGGATACTGTATTTTTGCTAAGGTAAAAAGGACTCTAATATTTGTTTCCAATCCTCTAGGATATCCCCTGTTCAAGCTTTTAAACCAGCTATATGCACCAGGACTGATCTACACGGGACCTGGCAGGCTGAATTATTGACAGGACTGAGAAATTTCACTTTTTCACGTTTTCGTTTGCCATGAGAATAAGATAGTAGAATTTTATTTGGTGAAGTTTGACGGTATACTCACTTGGATTGCACAATCCACAAAATCGATTACAATTTTCAATCATGAAGTCCTCGCTGCAATTCATATTTTGATTGTACTTGTACCACCAACAATCAGATTTTTTATCGCTACATCCTATATAATAAACATAAGGTAACCAAATTGATCATGCCAAGCAAATTTAATTTCTCATGCGGCTCTTAGGCGGCCCCTCAGCGGTTGGTGTGATTGCGTGAATGGGCTTTTTTCGGTGAAAAGTGAATTTTCAATGCGTGAATGTGTGAATTGCAAATTTCGGGATTCGGGATTGGGCGAATTTCGAAGAATTATTGCCTGAATGTGTGAATTGAAAGGTGACTAAGAGGCCAAACACCTGACATAGATGCTCATTTCAAACCTTTTTAAGCACCCCCCGTGCGCCAGAAAACATATAATAGAAATTCTCACCTACCTAAAACAGTAGCAGTAAATATGGCGAATACAATTAAGACTCCTCGCATCATGATGGAAAGTACGGATCTATGATCACTTGTGAAATTATTGCTTCTTGTTGGTCTTATAGGGCAAAGATACACTCATATTATTTGAAGGATAAATACACCTGTCTACATTTGTGAAGCTTCAAAATCCTAAGTTTTAATTTAGCTAAATACTGTAAGTGCTAAGCAGATATAGATATGCCGAGTCAGCAATGCTAAGAAAGAACGTTATATATACAGATGTGCTATATATGCGGTAATATCAAAAGAAATAATATATACAAAAGAACAAAATTGGTTAACAATTATTCATATAAAAGTCTGAGGAACTTAATTAAAGTAAAGGCTTATACCAATTCATTTCCCTAGAGAAATAGAGAACAAACTTTTGAAAACATAAAAACAATACACATATACGACCCCCCCCCCTCCCCCCCAGTTTTTTGCGTGATTGCATGAATTTTTAATTTTTTTTGCGTGAATGCGTGAATTCCAGGTTGCTTACGTGATGCGTGAAAAGTGAATTTTCGATGCGTGAATGCGTGGAAATCATAGTTTCTAGGAGGGGAGGGGGTTGTTGTTCAGATTAAATTCTACTGTTTATACTTCAAAATCGTCAATATGTACATTTAAATTTTGCAATATTTTCTCCCTAGAGAGCCTCCTTCAGGGCCCACGCTAGGGGGCCATGGCCCTTTCACTTTTTGGAAAAGTAAAAATTTTTCAAACATAATCAAAAACCCTGGGTGAAAAATTAGGTTTGTCGATATACTGAGAAGACCACGAACAGAAAAAGTCCATTTTAGCCGTTTCAGCCCCTTAGAATTGCAAAATAATTTCTCCCCCCTCCGCGCCAACCATGGTGGCGCTTCGGGTTGACTCTAACCTAGGTTATCACTTCGATTGGCCTCTCACTATAAAAATGGTAACGTGGACCATGTAGATCACTTTCAAACACGAGTCACGGCCCCATGCAATACTATTCATTCGAACATACTTTGAAAGGTTTCAGTGATTTAATTTAGAGGCAGAGTTTTAGCTAATCTAAGAAGCTATATTTTATAAAATTTTCCTAGTCAGACCCAACCCATGGTGGGTCCTCCGTTAATTAACCCACCTTCAACCATCAAAATCGATATTGCCTGTAACATGAAGTGATGTTCTCAGTCGGAGAAAAACTAGCCATTATTCTTTTCAATTCAAAATAAAAGCTCTTTTTCCGGCGCTTCAGGAAGAAAGTAATTTTTAGTACTCATTTTTCCAACCAACTTTATACAGTTTTTCGAATTTAAATATATTCCACTAATAAAATAACATGAGGTCATCTATTTGAGCATTTTTAAGGAAGTACTCTGCCAAGGAAGCTGACTAAATGTTACCTCCCTTTCCCTGTAAACATCCCATTTCTATCCACACCATTTTGAGCAAACAAATCATCAAATCCTCAACTTCCAAAGCAAATAGTCTTATTAAATTGGATCAATCATCAATAACACCAACCGCACCAACCCAAGATGGTAAATTCTTCTTTCGTAGCATGATTTCCCTGATGGTTCGAAATGACAAATAATGCATTGAGAATCAACTTTTTATGATGTAAATCTCTACAGCCTGTGTTTTTATTTATTAAAGCACAGAGGGATATTTAAAGATTTAAATATCTCATGCTGATAGAGTTTTTGCGCATGGAGACGTATGAGATGCTTGAGAGAGTGTGTTGGTTTCATGTAAAAGCCTCATGAAAATTTCAAGAATAATTACCGGGAAAATTATCGGGAATAAATTACTGTCGAACGTGCTAACCGCACTGGCTCAACTTCAGTATCTTTCAAATCATTCGTAGGCTCAATTGTAAATTTCATTGCTTAGGGAAAATTTTAGCATTCCCTAAAAGGTTTTAGCCTTGTTTAGGCTAAAAACTCA
>JAUJPO010060547.1:0-13292 GCA_032270745.1 Tiaropsis multicirrata | reverse complement strand
ATTTGATGAAGAATACTTCAGTCTTCCTCAAACTTAACCAGGAACTGTACTGTAATACACTACATCAAATTCCAGTAGGGAATTTGCCCGTCTGAATAGGGAAATGAATGCTCAGCTTTGGCTGACCAAATAGAAAAGGCAGGAGGGCGAGCTCATGTCGGCTATAGGGTTAAGTCAATTAAGGATTTGAAGCTGAACACATAATTAAAAAGTTAATCCTTCAAATCTTAGTTAATGCTGCTGTTTTTCTAAAAATCGCCTTAAATTGGTGTTCAAATTCAATCACGTACCATTTTAAGTCAATTAAGGATCCGAAGCTTAACACATAATTAAATAACTAATCCTTCAAATCTTAGTTAATGCTGCCTTTTTCTGAGAAAGAAGCAAAATTATAATAAGGCGCTGTAAAATCCAATTATAAACGTCTGGGTAGGACGGTAGGAAGCCGTTGACATATGGAGAAATTAACAATAATTAAGGGAATTTCAATTGCCAAACATATTTGTCATGCGGCTGTAGAATCGAGATTTTAAGGTTTCGAAAAGTTTTTTAATACAGTATCTTTGGTATTCAGTCTTGCAACTGATATTTCATGATGCTAAATATACGGGACGTCGGCCTGGTAAGAGGATTTTGTGTATGATGGTGTGTATGGAAATATCAATATGCTCCGACACAAGAAGGGTTAATTTATTTTAACAGTATTTTTAACTGTTACCTTGTGCAAGTGGTCATAATGGGCGTCTTGCAGAGCATCCCCCCCCCCCAGCGACCCCAAATTTTACGCCATCACGCCAAATGTTTTGGGATTTCCTACCATTACGCCTGAAAATCGAATTTTCCAAAACTATTTATGTTACAGTTAACGTTCCATCTAGTTGACACTTAAAGCAATAAGTTATATGTAACCTTCAGCAAAGGCTGTTTCCATGTTTTATGACTCTTTTTACGTCTCCTTGACTCGATGGGAAAGGATGGGATCCATTCATACCGTTCCTTTTGGTAAGAAAAATATTTAAATTCAAGGTGAAGCAGATCACGAATGAGCTGTATTCAGCAAAACTTGAAGGACCATAGCTGCAATTTTTTAAATCTTTAATTCTCATACCCATAACGAAATAATAAGACAGAACAAATATAAAAGAGCTGGGTTGAGCAATGTAGCATCTAATGAGGTCCCACCATGGTTGTACATGGCTGGACGGGCCCATAATATTTTTAAATGAGAGCCTTTAGGTTGGCTAAAAAGGCCTTGAATTAGAAAGCCTAGCAAGTCTCTATACAAAAAGGTTAAGTATCGCACCAAGACATTAGATTTCACGATCACGCTAAACATTAAATTCCACGCCATCACGCCAATCGCTGGGGACCTATCAGTCTGTTTTGCATCTTCGGGATACACTTTCTGCATTTCCCCCCATAAACTTCCGTGACTCCATAACATGAAACTTTATAATTTTTCTATAATGCGTGCACTTGACCAAATTTTTCCCACTTTTCGACTATTTGAGTAAAAAGGGTAAAAAACCGGCTACATTTAAGTGGCCACGACCCGCGACCCCACGCGACTGGTAGACTTTCCTACCGACAGATAGATTCGTTTTTCTACGTAACCTCGAATCTAGCCTACAGCTATCTGTTGTTGGGCAAAAATAACAATCAATTTTGTCCGAGAATAAAATCACATTCTTTTAACTTTTAAGCCAATTAATTGTCCACGTCTTTCACTAACCCTAACACTAATAGGCTTATAATTGAACACCTAATCCTCGTCCTATTGAAAGAACAAATTATTTAATGCTTTAATTAAAACCACCCTTTTTCCTTGAAAATTACTGTTCCAGTATATTAAATGCGGAAAGAAAGAGTGCAAATTAAAAAAGTTTTAGGGATTGGTAATTCAGAATAGCACTCCTTCCAAGATGAAAACTCTGCCTTTAAATTTGACTTTAGTGAGCGAATTCTTGCATCTATAAAAAGCACCCTAGAAGCAATGAAGATCATATTCATCCAAGCTAAAGAAGACTTGGAACGAATAACACTTTGGAATCAAGAATCAGAAGAGGAAGGATGGGTTTGAAGCAGGTTGGTAGTTTTTAAAGGGCTTTTGATGTTGGATGGCGGATTCAACTTTCCCTAAAAATTACTCATCATTTATTCATGATAGTTCTTTGTTTTTCTCCTGGTAATAGTGAACGAGTGTGAATGAAAGAAAAACGCTTCTGTATTTTGTTGTTTACGATTCTGAACGTTGCCGGGGTCTACTTGGAATGTCAATTTTTTGCTTTCGAATTAACTTCATATAACTCCTAAATATCTAGTTGGTTGAGCCTCCGAAATTAATCTAGTAAAGAAACTTACTCGTAAGCCTTACTTTAAACTCATACCTGAATGTTATTCGTGCAAAATTGTAAAAAATCTGTTAAAAGCAAGATTATACCTGGTCATAACACAAAAAGCTAGACTCTCGAAGTGGAACAAAAATGTTGTCGGAAAATGTTGAAAAAAACGGGCTAAGTTTAATCGTATCTTCCAAACTTGGTATTTTCAGCGACTCCAGCGTCCAAACTTGAATGTTGACAATGAATTGCAACCAAGACGATATTCTGAAGGTAAAATAAACTTTTCTATAATTTTTATAATTTTATCATTTTTGTAATTTGAATGCTAACAATTTAAAGGCAATACCCAAACTCATACAGGCGAATTTTTTTCACCCAATTTACAAAAAATTCTTCTAAACTGATTTTCAATTAGGCTGTCATATTAAGCACATGTAACAACTCTGTCTCATTTCTCCGTTGGGAAATTTTAGTCAGTGGGGATGAAAAGCAATGCATAAAATTCAACGTGGATAATAAAATTTGAGTTTATTTTGACTGGAAAAACAAATTCGATTGTATTTCCTTCGAAAATTAAGTTGGGATAATATATTTTACTATGCAATATTTCACAGGGGAAGCTATATTTCTCCAATTTTAAGTGGGGATAAATTCTTTTCCGATAAGTAAAAAATAACAGGCTAATTTTCCAACGAGGACGACTTTTCGGATCTATTTTTCCAGTGGGTACGGGGTGAGGTGTATGGTTAAAAAGACTTGTCGCTACTGGTTGAGAAGTTGTTATCACACAGTACAGTTAAGTTCAACTAAACAACTATTTTATTAAAATTCTATATTCAAGATAACATGCGTGAGAAACGGAAATATTTGGGCGAGCAATTCATACAAGAGGCATTAAACGATGAAGATTTTAGAAATCCTAAGGATTTCGATGAAGAAAAAACAAAGCTTTAAAAGACGCTTCTAAAGGTAAAAATGTGTTGCATAAACTCATCTAACCAAGTCCCTAAAGACTTGAATATCGGCCTGTAATTAAGATTAAATTGAAGATTTTCATCATAACTTCCCTCGATTTTCAGGATTTTGTCCTGGAAAGTCAAACCCCCTTGCTGATTGGACTCCCTGTTATGTTAATTATGCACATAAGAGTACTTAGCCGCATTCTTTGAGTAACACGTAACAAAAACAAAGTGTTTCAATTTAAAAGGATAAAATGAATAGAAAACATGCCCTTGAAAGTCAAAAGAATGCCCAAATTTGCCAAAAATTCAAAAAAAAACTTGGTTCAGTTACACTAGATTCTTTCCTCTAGCTAATAGAATTAAAAAATAATTTGATTTGAAGCCGCACCACTGGGCAGTTTGCCGTCAAGTAAGTCAGGGCCGCGCAGGAGATATTGCCGTTTAAAGTTTGTCCTATCTCATTTTAACAAAAAAGGGTTAAACCTTTTGTTTTAGATTTGTTAATAGCAGGGGAAAAATTTCCCCCAAAGCTAATATCGAGTGGGAAGCCAATATAGCATTGCCAAATCACGACTCCTTCTCTCGATTTGGAAGTTAAATGTTCTCTTTATCTGTTTTATAGAACAAGTGTTGAATGCGACATTGCGTTACGATCAGACACAACCCACCGCTCCCATTGTTCAATCATTGAACTTCCTGTTACCAACAACTATGAACTTCCACGGCTCAGCGTCGACCACAATCTCAGAAGGTCGTTCATTCGATGTACCCCCAATTCTTCGGACTTTCACTTCTGATAATGAATGGGTCCAGAACCTGGGAACAGAAAATGATCCTTGGGTAGCTGAAGCCACGTTAACAGGAGGTGACCCAAATGCTACACTTGTTGGTAAGTAGCCTTGGATGGTTTCCCGGAAATGTGGTAGTGTGTAACTAAATTAGATTTGTCTCCTATTATGCTTGCTGCTCAAATAAGCGTGGCAAAGTTCACGTCGTCATAAATGTTAACAAAATCTGACTTTGAAATTAACATAACGATGCACAATAATTTCATGCTTTTAGTAACATACATTTCAGTTTAATTCTCTCATAAAAATCTCTCACAAAATTCTAGGCGGTGCATTGTATTGTATTTTCACTCACTTTCAATGTAGGTACAACAAGGGTATCATCCAGTGGCGGTTCATTCAATTTCACTGATCTCTCAATTTCACACCCTGGAAGCGGATATAAAATCGCATACACCATTGTCCACCCTTCAAACGCCACGCTGCCAAATATTACGTTATCGTCCATTACGGTGACGGCCCGTCAACTTAAATACGACGTTAAATTCGATAGCGTGATGTCGTATCAATACGCCCCTGTTCGTAATCCACCCGTCATCACTGTGCAAGATCAAAGTGATAGCGCTGTTGTGAACACAGGTAAACAAGAAAATTCAACCAGTCAAAATAATAACATGGTTAATCGAAATTTGATTGACGTTTTTGCTTACCTTAATTTGAAACTTTCCGTTGTTTATGTTATTTCTGGCTGTTTTTGTAACCACCATGTATTGCAAACATTTTTTTATGTTTGTCAGTAAAGAAAATTATTTTTGGATAAAATACCCTCTCGTCACATTTTTAAATGTTTTAAATTTCCCGAGTAAAACGAATTTCCCCCATAATAACCTGCACATTTCGTTTAACAGGATGGGCAGGTCGAAAATGGATTGCCAAAGCTGAGCTCATTCATAACGATCAATCATCTACGGCTATCCACGGTACAACTGAAGTGGAATTTGTTAACGGTGTTGCTACACTCGATGACGTTCGCGTCGATTTATCTGGTTCCAATTTCCAATTGAAATTTTCCGTGTTCACACAACCTTCATCATCTTATACCTATGAAACAACTAGTTCTCCATTTGACGTTCAACCACGACAAGAAAGCAATGCCACCACAACTGAAGGTATATTTTCAATTGGTAACTTTACGTTCCATCTAGTGATTGAGATTCTTGTCCTCAAATGCTGGTCCTGACGTCTGTCCCAGCTCAGCACGAAATGTTGTTTTAACGTCTAATCAACGTTGTTTTAACGGCAGAATGTTATTTGGACGTTGAAACAATGTTGAAATGACGTTATATGCCTGCCGGGCTGCCCAAGTAAAAACACATGAGTCGACTTCAAAAAGATGCTTTGCCCAGTAATACAATATCCTTTATTTGATCGATTCTGATCATGCTAAACACTTCGCCAGGCCCTAACCTTCAATCTTGAAAAGATATACAATGTTGGACAAAATGTCTGTAGAATTTTAGAAATGTGCTCCTTCCTTCAAATTTGATGTAAATATATGCCGACATACCACTTTCAAAACCATTGAGTGGTGGTTAAGAGGGCAGTTATACTATGTTTTTGCTGATTTTCTGCTGTTACGGAAGAGGTTATTTAGGACGTTAGATGCGTGTATATCAACCTTCTTGTTTACAAGTTTTGTTTAGACGAACTATGTACAGCCCAAGTTTTGTTTAGACGAACTTTGTACAGCCCCATGCACACGAGTCTAACGTCCTAAATAGCGTCTACAACTTTTTGACCGACGTTGTCGCAATATATTTTAGAAATTTATTAGTTTCTGTCAATATTAGCCTGTATCAGAAATACCACTGGACACAATCAAATCAAATTTACAATATCAAATCAAAATTAGTTAATTTTTTGAATATTTTTTGATAGCATTTATCCGCAAAAACTTTAAAGTCTCGATTCATATATAAATTTTAAAATTCGGTTCAGTATTTTACTAAGCTTTTAAGTCTCCCTCGATCATCAACTAACCTATATTTAAACCTTTTTCTTTACAGATATTTGTCTGCGCGCTTTGAACTCTCGTCGTTTTGCATGGAACGCATCAGACGTCCAGTGGGATGCGCACTTTGCAAGTGCAGCACAAACAGAAGCTGAAAACTTGGAAAGCAGCAACGCTACTGGACCTTTTACCATTGATCCGTGCTACCTGGCTGCTGTATTACCATTAGATCAAGCTCCTTCATGCGATGATGCTTTGGTAGCTATGTATGTCACCATTTATTTGACTGTTATTTTTTTTTGTTGAAACTATATGTTATACATGGCAACAGTGTTATATCAATGACATAACAAGGTTGTTCCGCATAACAACGCGTTGTTTGGACGTCCATGTGACGTTTTTTGACATTATTTGCACGTTGTTTGGACGTCAAAATGACGTTCTGTTGTTTACTAGGTTAGAGATATGGCTTTGTTTAGATGTTGAAACCATGTTTATTGTTTTTTGGGGATTATCTGTTAGCAAAGACGTTTGTATTGTTCTAGAATAGTCATAGGATTTAATATCCCTTTTAATTATTTCTATTCTAGGTTTGAAAATGCAAACAGTGCCAAGTTGGGCTTTTTACAGATAGTCTGGAAGCCAGTCACTCTCTTTGGAATAGGTATAAAGAATGATACCGCCAATAATAAAGTGTACTTTGTGGCGAGATTTGACAAATGTGCTGATGCCAGTCAGGCTGCCACTAATGTTGGAACAAGACGAGGTAAAGATAATTTTTCTTGTGAAGCAGCTTTTAAAGCTGTATATTTGTTTTCTATTTGCCAGTCCTATTGTTGTTTTTTGTTGAGAAAAACAGCTTTTACCAAATATTCAAAAAATCAAATCTTATATAGATGTTGATAACTTGTGTATGGGGATGTGGATGTGGATTTGATTTGGTTGGCTTAAGATCATAACAGTGTATACCAATCGGAAAATGCATTTTCAGTCATTGCATTACGAGTCTCTCTTTCGTATGACACAGTTTCGAATTATTCCATTTTCCACATCGGGGAAAAATACGATTCCCAAGATTCAGAAACTAATCCAATAGCCAAGAATCACCAGAAATATTTTAACCGGGGGTCTTGTTGTTTACTTTCATATTGATGTCTCTTTCGTCTCTTTTTTAGAACTGAAAGCTCTGTTGGAAGAACCAGCGAATTCAGCACAAAGTGAAGGTCAATGTTATATTGATATTTCTCCAGCGACGTTGAAAGCCGAATACAAGAATCTCAGGTATGTAGGGTTGATAAGATGTTATTTTCTTAAGCAATTGTACGTTTAGGGACCGTATTCACTTCCACATTCTCAAGAATAGTTTATTATGTGACCCGGACCGTCACCTTGGGTAATTACGAACGCGAGAGGTGACCTCGCTACGGTGTAGTCGATTTGAGTGGGGTTCGAACCCACAACCTTCCAATTTGGAAACCAGCGCCCTACCACTTCGACCAACGCTCCCCTGTTATACAGTGTTCAGTGGAATAGCACTCGCCTTTTTTTGTGTTTAAAATTCCTTAGAAAAGATAACGTCATCAGAAAAAAAGCGCCGCGCTCAAAAAGAAGTCGACAACTGTTCTACTTTTTTTGAAGTATTTTTAAGCCAATGGTGGTCTAGTGTAGTATTACGTTATATTCAACCAATCAAATGGCTTCATTTATTTCTAAGCCAATGGTGGTCTAGTATTACGTCATTTTATTTGCTACGCGGCGATGAGTGGTGAAAGGCGGACATCTCCTTATATGGGATACAATTCCTTGGAACGAACAGACTACATGAAGGGATTTTAAAGGCTGTTTGATTCAATTCCGTTGCCGATTGTAGCAAAAACAGGAGGCTCGGGATGAACGATTGAAAGAGGAGTATTTATTTCTCTTCGCTTTACTTTACAGGTACACTCAGGTGGAATTCTTCATCAGAGAAATTGCACAATATGCAACAACTGTTCCCACTAAAGCACCATCTGATTACACCAGGAATGAGTTGGATAGTGGAGCTGATGGTATCTGGCAATGTGGTGTTCTAAAAGATGCCAGCGGTGTTAGTGGTACCTTCAGATGTGGTGGTCCATGTGCCTCCCCAGGTGTACCACCTGCTAGGCGAAGAAGAGGTAAATATTTTGAAAAAAATGTCTGATTAATATAATCGGATATATTCACAGCCAATTCTCAAATTCAATCAGTAATATTTTCTTTTTGTTTTAAAAACCTTTTCAAGATAAAGAAGTGCATAAAATCGAATTGGTACTGGACTTAAATCCCTCCTTTTCAGTGGTTTTTTTAAAAAGACTGATAAGTGTCTTGTAAACCAAATCTGATCCAGTAACTCTCAACCATTTGTTTTTAATCGACAGCGAAAATATCGATTTTTCCGTCCAATATCACGAATATAAAAACAAGCCTTGTTCGAGAATCAGCTGGTGTTCTACTTTTGTTCTGTTTTATTTCACCATAGCTATCACCAATACACCTCTGACATCAGATGCAACCTATGTGACATTCACAATCGTTTATTTCAATGGCGATACACAAGTTGTTTCTTCATGGTACAACCCTATGACTACCCAACCTGCCCAAGGCGCTGGTATGTTTGTTTGTTTATTTGTTGACAGTCAATGTAGACAGGGATGCGTGTAGACCTGTTAGATTTCAAGAACTAAAAAAATGTTAAGAACATATGCTGAGAACATTTTAAAAGATTTCTTACGAATAGCTTCTTTTTAGCAGTTATACAACACTTTAAGAAAGTTCAAAGCCTTCATCAGGCCACAGTTTTATAAATGTTAAAAAGATCTCTAGTCAATGTACTCTCGCAACGGCCGCCATGTTCTAATCGTCTATATTACTAAGAAAACGTGTGGGCGTGAAATTTGTACGATACTGTATAGAAAAATATTTGATCGCAAAATAATCTTATTTTCTTTTTCTCGTTCAGGATTCTGCTTGACACCAAAAGACTGTGGTTGTGCGAACATACCGGAAGTCGATATGACGACTGTAAACTCAAATATCACATATTATGGAATCAACGATACTGCAGTCAACGCCTCATTAGACTATATTTCGACCTGGAATTCTGCTTCTGTCAAACTTCTCTGTCAACGTAAGTTCAATTACAAATTACGCAACACTAGACCACCATATTTGGCTAGAAATAAATGAAGCCATTTGATTGGTTGAATATAACGTAATACTAGACCACCATTGGCTTAGAAATAAATGAAGCCATTTGATTGGTTGAATATAACGTAATACTAGACCACCATTGGTTTATTTTTTTTTTCTTTCCGCTGGCCTTTTTTACCGATGATGTAACCTTTACCAATGAATTTTCACCATAAAACCCGCTCAATGAGTAGTCTTTACTGTTGTAATTATTATTGAAGAATATACGTCAATTTTCTTGAAATCATTTTATTCTTCTCATTTCATTTCACCAGAATCGAAGTGTGACCAAGTAGCCCTTGACAACGCTATCAATGATATCGCAGCCAACTTATCTGCTATCACCACTTCCATGAACGAGGTAGCTTTTTGTCCAAATTTACTTTCATACTCAAGAGTTGGTTATATTATGTGACCGGGACCGTCACCTGGGGTAATTAGAGACGCGGGAGGTGACCTCGCTACGGTGCTCGATTTGGGGCAGCCTTCTGAAATTTACGAAATGGATCCGTGGTATCGGTCAAAACACTATTTCCAAAAAGGTTGAGGGTTGACCGAGAATTTTCTTGCATTAAACTTTTTACGAGAGTAACTAATGTAAAGGAGAATTCGTCTGGAGAAAAATAGACATGCACCGTTCTTCACAAACGAGAACGTTTAAACAGGAAATCGAGCATCCTAGCCTGTCGTCCTCCTTAGAGACTTATCTCGTTTAACGTCGCTATTAATTTTCGAGAGGAGGAATTGACTTCAAGATTTCTCTCTTTTAAAAAATTCCTTTATTATATGTATTTTTTTGATTACTTTATTTTAGGTCAAAACAGCAAAAAGCAGCCTTCAGAAAGTGATTGATTGTAAATCGAACGTTGGTTACAGGAACGACCTCTTCAATCACTATGAAGGCCTATGTGAACGAAAAGTGATCATTCGACAGGTCTTTGACGATCTTATGATCAAGAAAACCATTTTGGAAAAAGAAAAAACAAGATGCGCGGGAAGAAGTAAATATATATTTTTTTTTTTTAAGCTTAAAACGCTTCACAAAATTCATTGGGTGGAGGGAAAATGCCTCGTTCAAATTCTTTTGGAATCCTCCCCCGGGGGAGTTTTCAACCCTCCAAAGTCTCTATTAAGGTCTCAAATAGAAGAAAAAGTATTTTTAAGCAAGGAATCTTCTTATTGTAGTTCTCGATTTTTGAAAACTTTGGCAAAAGAAATTTTTGAAACTTTTGGCGAAATTTTCCATTATAACTAGAGAAATTTTCATCTTCATTTTGTTTAATCTTTATAGGCTGGTTGCGTTCAGTTTTGGAGGATATGTGGCACAAAGGCTAGGTTTGAAATTCTTTTATTTTAAAATTATTTATTTAAAAAATGCACCATCATTGAAAGGTTGAAATGAAGTCAATAAAAAAAAGAATCTCTCATTTAAGTTTTAAGTATATAAACTGAAGCTAATGCTTATAGCTAAAATTAATATGAAGCATGAAAGATGCATTTACAAGGTTCTAAATTAATATTCTGATTGGGTTTAAAACATAAAGATGAATTTACAATTCAGAATTAACTTCAGGTCAGTAGATTTCTTTGCAAGAAAATGCACCCTGCACATATATTTTCTTTTCTTTTGTACTTTTATTTTATAAAATCTTTGTCACGAAGAACAGGACTTCTTCAAACATCCATCGACTTGGCTTAAATGACAAAAGAAATTCTTTGTTTTTGTAAATTAAGAATTTTGTATTTTGAAATAAATTTTTCTTCTTTTGTAAGTCACTTAAAATTCCCTGATATTTCTCGAAGTGAATCTCATACCAAATAAGACTCTCGCCTCACCAAGAGAATTTTGCTTGAACTTCGAATTGGTGATAAAAGATTAATTTACTTGTAGCTTGATAATTATGGTCACATACCGAAATATATTGCTTCTGTGTTTTTGTAAACTTTACTTTTTTTACCAGCCAAAAATAGGAATAATCAAAACAAAGCAAATCATCATTCTCACAGTATTTTATTGAAGTATGTTATTTCAAATGCACAAATGTTTTATGGGTGCATAAGAACAGTACACAGGTATATTAAAAAACACTATTTACACACCCTCCAATTTAACTTTGAAAAAATCTCAATCAATACACAACAGCAATAACAACCATACAACTGTTCGAATGTATTCACCTCACCGTGGTTAGACATAATTAAAATTAAATGATAATAGAAATAATAGTTTCACAGATTTCATCTTAGGCAGGAAATGCTGCTGGTTAGAGTACCTTTTTGGCTTTCGTGAATCCCTGGTCGCAATAACACAAAAATTGAAAGTCCTTCCCTTTATGGTTCAATTTTTCACGATTTTTGGAGAAAAAAAATTTAAACCCAGTTGCAAACCCCTATCGGACCATAAAGTTAGTATCCCACCCCCCCCTCCCCCCCGGGTTTCCACCCTTTTGAAAATGATATTCTACAATTCCAAGTAAAACACTGCATTAGTAGGGTATGCTTTCACAGTGATGCTTTCATCTTCGACGTGTCATCGAACCTTGAGATTTTGAACAAAGATAGATCATATTTGATTTGTTGATTGAGCGCCATAGATGCCAAAATCTGACCAGTGATTGGTGACATTTTAAATCCAGTCCCTGAAATTGATTTCAAATAATGAGCAAATTAGTAAGGAAGAAGACTGGTCTCAGTGGGGTCAACTTAGTTGTGCGGTAAGTCACTGGGAACTGACAACAGGTGTGGCGCTCGCCGCCCTAGTCTAAACCCACCCAGTATTCTTAGCGGAAGATAAATAGTCTTACCTGCTGAACGGTCGCTACCGCCCTCCACCCTTAACTTACTAAATCTCTTTGAAGAAAAGGCTTGTCTTATTGATGTAGATAGATCTTTTCTATCGCTATCCAATTTTTCTTACTTTTACCTGAAAATCCAATTCCAAGTATTATGTTGGGTTTCAATGGATGTCTGTCTAATATGATTTTTCTCACTTTTCACAAAAAATAGAAAATCTTTATTGAGAAAGTTTTACCTGAAAATCCAATTCCAATTATGATATTTGGATACGATGGATGTCTGTCTAATATGATTTTTCTCACTTTTCACAAAAAAATAGAAAATCTTTATATATTGCGGAATTTTTACCTGAAAATCCAATTCCAATTATGATGTTGGGATACAATGAATATCTGTCTAATATGAAATCTTTATTATTATGATTTTTCTCACTTTTCACGAGAAATAAAAACTCTTTATTGAGGAATTTTTACCTGAAAATTCAGTTCCAATTATGATGATTGGATACAATTGATGTCTGTCTAATATGGTTTTTCTCACTTTTCACAAAAGATAGAAACTCTTCATTGAGGCAGTTTTACCTGAAAATCCAGTTCCATTTATTATGTTTGGATACAATGGATGTCTGTCTAATATGATTTTTCTCACTTTTCACAAAAAATAGAAACTCTTTATTTATTTATTTTTATTAATTTTTTTTATAACGAGATTACCACGAACATACAAACACTATACTAAGAAGGTTCCTACTCCCGCAAAAAACCGCTAAGTTACATCGCCAGGCAGGAGAGGAACCCAAAAAAGAAATCAAGTTGAAAAAAGTAGAAAAATAAAAAATAATAAAATTAAATAACAATAATAACAAATAAAAAGAAAACAAAAGGCATGCCTACTTAAAACAAGGCTCCTTTAAAACGATGTACTGCTCTGATTACTCCAACGAGAGACTTGCAATGTCAAACACTCTTCTTCAACTTGACGTAAATCTACTTCCGCTAAACCCTGGAATACTCTTCACAATACTTCTCTTTTGGCACTCTAAGTTTAGTAAAGCACAAAACCATGACATATTAAGCGCGACAGTAAAATTCATATGCGATACAGGGCAAGAAATGCTCGGTTGTTTCTATAGAATTATTTCGACAGCTGCAAAAAGGATCAAGAGTATCTGCAAAATTATGAT
>JAUJPO010060536.1:0-13295 GCA_032270745.1 Tiaropsis multicirrata | reverse complement strand
TGTTAATAGGAAAACCTTATTTAGATGACCTTTATTTCTTAAGAACTCTCATGTCAAGCACAATTTTTTTGAGTTTCCGTTTCATGAATGTGGGGTCTACATTCTCAAAATTTAGCTTGGGGCTTTTTTCATTAGCCCCCCCCCCTGAAAATTACTGGGGGCTGGACCCCTCTGCACACTATGTATCTAAACAAAATTTTACTGACCCAAGAAGAGTACACCATCATTTTCTAGTAAGGAGATTTCTTTTGCCAGTGAAAGTCCGGTAAACATAATGATTATCCGTAGCATGGAAAATTTGATGACAGTTTTAAGAAAATATTATACCTGCAGTAGCGATAACTTGAGTGCCAGGCAACCCTTTGATTAGTTGAATAGCGGCTGTTCCCACTCCGCTTCCGGCTGCGTGCACCAAAACCCGCTCATTAGGTTGGATAGCGCTGACTTTGTGAAGTAGCTGATACGCGGTTAACCAGACTTCGGGAATAGCGGCGGCGCTGATGTAATCCATTCCTTTGGGAATGTGGATGAGCTGTTGGTAAGGTACTGAAACGTATTCGGCATAACCACCACCTGTTTATAGAGATAGTTATCGTATATCAAGGTTTAAAACATTGAAAAAGCTGTTCTAAATTATGCACAAAAAATTATACCATCCACGGATATAAAAGCTTTTGCTCATAATTTACCCCGGACAACAGTTTTACCCCCCGAACACCCCAAATTTACCCCCGAACACGAGCTGATTTATGTTACCCAAGGACAATATATCCTCCAACCCCCAAATTGATTTTTCTGGAATAGCCCAGAATGTATGGTTTCACAGTAACTTTTTAAAAATTAAAACAGGCTTTTTTACAGTATAATGAGCGCATCAAAGGGTGGTGATCGCTACTGCTAAATCACCAGATTAATAGTTTAAACGTAGATATACATACCTGTTAATAAGGCCATTACACGGTCACCTTCCCTAACAATGAAAGATTGACAAAATTATTCACATAATAGTCATTTTTCATACAAACTGATTGCAAAATATCCCGTCATTTTGAAAAGAATTTTGAAAAGGGAAAGTATACACAGACATTTTTCATGGACCAAACGTAACATAACTGTCTTACTTAAATCCTTCGACATTGGATCCAATCTTGTCAATCACGCCACTAGCTTCCAAGCCCAGAATATCAGAAGCACCCTTAGGTGGATTATAACCACCCTTGCGTTGAAGGGTGTCCGCCCTATTGAGGGCGGTGGCTGCTACACGTAAGAGAACATCATGATCTGAAGCTAACTGTGGAATGGGTTCTTTATGTTCGATGTAGAGTTGCGATGGATCACCAAATGATTTCAAGCGGACAGCTCTCATGTGTGCTGCCGCCATGACTGTGGAAGAGGTCGAATAAGCGATGTTCCGTATCACTAATGCACCGTATAATTGTAAGAAAGTCTTTATCATTATTTTGTCACTATTTTTATGTTCACCTGTAGGTATGTAAAAGGAATTGAAAGATTTGGATTTCAGGGAGATAATATGATAACTACCAAAAACATAAAGGAAACTGATGTCCTCCTACTCCTGGCAAATAATGCGGAGAAGCGTTTGCGAGAAAATGATATTCCAAAAGCACTGTATATATGACATAAGGTCTAAGTTACCTTAATGGTACTAATTTTCGCGCGTATTAATATTCGCGCATCAAGATAATTTTTTTTCGCGCGTATTAATTTTCGCACCAGCCAATTGTCTTCAAATTATCGGTATTAATTTTCGCGCACAAAGGCCTCCTACATACCTTTTTCTAGGCATACAAATAAAAATGAAGACATTTTTTATAAATGTCACTTTCTTTCCAAAAACAAAAAAACATTGACACCCTGACTGCGCATAATTTCGGTATTAAATTTCGCACATTTTTGGGCCTCTGCGCGAAATTGCGCGAAAATTAGTACCATTAAGGTAGTATAAAATCCTATAGGAACTCAATCGATCATTCAAGAACCAGGTGCGACGCCACGTTTAAATTAAATGTAAATCATCAAATACACTGATTTTAAAATAACTAATAATTGTACAAAGACTGTTTTTAACCTTTTCTTACTTAAAATATATTACACCATAACATCCAAATGTACTATCTCATAAAATTTCTTCTTCACCATACATAATTCCTAAACTTAGCTTTTCATCAAACTTTCAAAACGCCCTTAAAATTAACTTCAACACACAAGGTAGTATAAATTCCTAATGATATACTCCACGTCTAATAGCTTAAAACAATGTTTTTTAGTTGTCTTGTATTATCCCGATCCATTATCGGTGACATGCACAATTCCAGTCCAACTTTATATAATGCGATTCAAATACAATTCTTCTCAAGAGGTCGAATCCGAATTATTTCGTTTCAGAGATTTTGAACAATTTGCTATTAATCATTTTCGATTTTGTGAAATCACAATCACATCAATCTTAGGTCGAATTGTCCATTTGGTGTTGAAATATGTTGTCCGTTTTTTCCTGATCAGTAAACAAAAAGTGACGTCACGTTGGAAAGTTGAATTCACCTTGATATTTAAAAATAACCTTCTGTTCGTTTTTTGTAAACTGCAATAGATGATCATCAAAAGATCATCAAATTGAAAATTACCTCAATCATTGATCTCGACAAACAACCTCATTACATACATAAAAAGGGCGCTTTCGGTTTCATTGCAAAAATATCACGAAATAAAATCTCTTGCTGGGCAATTTTTTGAAAATTTTAATTTCGACTTTTTCTTTATTTTGTTTGTAGGTCACAATAAGACTCTTGTCTAGATGGTGCCTCATATTAATAAAATCAAATACATATGTTCATCCCGGTCACCTTTTACAAGCTCAAGGGAAAATAGTCATCCCTGACGGCGAAGGGCCATCCGTTTAAACAACCCTCTTCACCAGGGATCATGTAATATCAAGCACCAAAAAATTATCTTGTAGATGAAGCTCAGTTCCAAATGGAAGACAAGCTTTCTTCATTCGTTGAACACAAACTTCCAAATCTTCACCGTCACCCTCATGGAGTCTGTGAGAAAAATGAAGAAAATTATTTCCTTATTTCCCTTGTTTTACAATTTTGTATTAAAACGTGGTAATATACAGTAAAATGGATGGACAACTTTTTTTTAGTTATAGTTTGCATATTCAACGTGCAAAAGATATTAATTCGGTTTTATGTACCAAAGAAGATTTAGAACACCTAAGGAGTAAAATGTAAATAAAACTAAATTACATCTTGACAGTTTTTACATTAAAGATTTCTCGTTCACAAACAATCAAACCAACACTAAGAATATTGTAACATGTTAAAAAATTTCAGGTCAGATCAGATCGAGAGAAGCGTTACCTTGTTACAGAGCCCTTCTCAATTTTCAAAGGAAATAATTCAAGTTTTTTCAAACGTATTTTCGGTTCCGTTGATGTGTTCTTCTCAACATGAAGTTTATAAGCAAACGAAAGATCGCTTCGAAATCCTGTAAAGTTATCACCAAAACTTTCCTACAAAAAAAATAAATAAGTAAATATGGTTAAAAAAAATTAGGTTCAAACATCAAAGATTTAGAGAGTCTAAGGTTAACCACAAGACATAATAACTTCACGAAGCAAATAAAACTGATTCCAAATCTTTCAAACAGACCAAGTAAAAGTGAAATTATCTGGAAAGAAAACACACAACAACAAGTGCCACAACAACGGACAAAAGGATTTGCAAAAAATCTGCAAAAACACGGTATAACTTCCCCTTTTAACCCCACTTGTTGCTTTTGAAAGTGGTTTGTTTACATCTGGTAGCAATAGCTGACCTTATTTACATCAACTTTGAAGAAGCTCATTTCCAAAAGTCTACGGACCTTTTGTCCTGCATTGCACGAGAATTTTTCTAACCTCATTTATGTGACAATCGGTGACAAATGGAATACAGAAAAATAATAACACCCTAAACATTGATTCTACTTACATCGACAGACTGCAACAAACCTTCATATGCATCATAATCGTTGAGAAATTCACCACAGCCATACAAAATTAATTTGCCACTGTAGACCTCTATGCCTTGCTATAATGAGAAATAAAAGATATTCAAAACGAATGTTCAGAAGATTTTACTGTTTTACTGTTCCGTAATGTTTTACTCTACGACACTGCGGGATATCGGCTATTTTTAATTTTCCTTGATTTTATGCGCATGGGCAGTACAATTCTGATTTTAGTTTTACCAAGCATTTTTGAATCCCTTCGATTTTCTTTTTAAACGGATCCTTAACTTCATCCAGATCCAAAACCCACAAAACAAGAGAAGAGTTAAATAGTAATTTTTAATCATTGCTGGAAGAATTTATCAATCTATGACAATGACGAAGACGAAAATAGTTTTGCTGGGAAATTCTTCATTCTTTTTCCGTTGGTGGTCTGTACTTGCCCATTAGTCACTATAAACTAGGTCAATGTGTTTATGAAGCACATTATCGCGACCGCCTTAATTGATGAGAAACGTAATTTGAAAAATGCTTGAAATCATCTGAGACAATCTGAAGGTATATCACCTTCAGTCAAGAGATATTGATTCGATTCTTATAAAGTATGTGCTTATAAGAAAAATAAATATGCTCATCTTGTGCGTCATTCCTTGTTTATTTATGTAAAATTCTAGGCAAAATTCCAAGGCGCGTCATATTTAAAAGGCGCGTCAAAATCAGAAGGCGCGTCAAGGCGCGAATGCGCGTAGGCGCGTAACAAAAATGTACATAAAGAGTCATTATAGCGTTAGATTTTACATATATCATGTCGGTTTTGAAAGTTCCTATAGGAAATCCCTGACGCTGGACCTGATGGTGCTATCATTAACGTTCTATTATATTTTTTATGGCTCCAAAAAGGCCCTATATAGCTGGCAATTATTCTTTATGACGTTTCCAATATTATAAAATAATGGTGTTCTGTATCACACCACATGTTGATAACAAAGGAGAAAACTGGCTATCAAACTCCAAAGCTTCCGCGTCATCTTGAACTGTTGCTAACAACCCTGCCATTCCCAGACAGACCTACAGACCCTGTGTAGGGTGCCAAAATTTAATTTAATGTATCTATCTGTCACTTGACAGTCAGGTGTTTTGGCAGGGTCCTTTATGCTATTACCATTTGATTTCCGCGACAAGAAGGCCTGGGCTCATGTATCATGCGTGAGTGTGTGAATTCCAAAACTTTCCTCAATTTCGGGAAGTTAGGATTGCATGAACTTTGAAAAAACTTGTGGAAAACTGGGGAAATAATTCTTTGCAGAGTAAATTTTTCTTTTCAGTAGCAGAGAACTTAACTTTCATTAAAACAAATTATCATACATTATGTGTCACTTCTGGTATTCATAGTTAGCAGGTAAAATCCTAAGTAGCTCTGCCAATTAAGTTTGTTGGTTGACATTTCAGTGTACGGTATATACTTCTCTAGAACTTTTATAATTTTATAGAAAAGTGATTTTTATCTATTTTATCATGGTAAATTGTTTGGTTTGGTTAGTGTAAAGAAAGAATGAAAAAGAATTTGTGCAGGAATTATACCATTGTTCATATTGGTATTTTCACTCTCTTCAGACCTTTTTGCATTTAGGCTTTTTATGTATTTTCTGGTTATTAAAGTCAATAGCTGATAGGAAATATTTAACCGCATCTTGCGGCTCTTGTTACTATAAAGATGATGGAACGATGTTAATTTTCTCTCCTCAATTATTTCAGTAAATGATAAAATGACAGCCAAGCCCACTTGTCAACTCTTTCAGTGCAGTCAAAAATCGTTCATATTGGAACGACGTGTTCTTCACCTTATAGATAGCTTCTGATAGAAACTTGCTTTGAAACAATCAATTTAGTTTTGATGAAAGCAAAAATGACTGGTTCAGGTCTTTCCATTACATACATCCGGCAGAAATTTCTTTCTGCCGGTACTGAAAGAGTTAAATCAATGGACTTTGAAGTTGCCTATGAAAAATAAGACATGAATTAGATGTGGATTTACACATACCTTCTATTTTCAATTATAGCACCCAGCCAGTGTGCTTCATCGCCGTGTTTGAATGGAGGGACTTGTAGAGAAGATGGCGGTTCATTTCAGTGCATTTGTTTAGAAGGTTTCTATGGCAAAACATGCTCAGGTAGGTAATAAGGACGCAATTATCAAGTTATGGGTTTTTTCTGTGATCGAAACACAATCCTTGAACTTTCCTATAACCGAAGATCCTAGTTTTTTGACGGAGTGCTGTGTACCAAATAAGGAATATGAGCAAAAAGCAATACTCTCCGTCAAAGAGGACGTGCTTTTATTACACAAAAATTTCCATATAATCTTGCAGGGAAATAAATTCGATTTTGAATTTATTTCCCTCAAACAAATTGTTGAATTTGGATAAATAGTTGAAGTGTCTTTGGGAATTCAAAAATATATTTTCTACAATGGTAGTCAATTTTTCTCAAAAGCGTAGTTTGAAATAAAGATCTGATAATTTGACAAATAAAGAAAACGCTAGTACTAGGAAATTGACTTAATTAACCAGTTTTCGATAATAATTTCTCTCTTAGATCGCCTCTGTTATCCAAGCCCGTGTGCGAATGGAGGAACATGTGTTGATGATAAAGGAGAATTCCATTGCGTGTGTCCATTATGGGCCCGTGGGCGAACTTGCCTTGGTAAGATAACATGAATTTTCTCTCATGGTGTGACAACATTATTGAATCTTCAGTTGAAAATATTATCACAATTGTCTACAATGTTCTTAATACCACCTGAATACCATCTTTTCGAAAACCGGGAAAATGTGACTTTGTATAAACTTAAAAAAAAAATTTTATATTAAAATAAAACTCCATAAATAATATGTGTGAGTGGAAGTAGGGGAGTGTGCAAATGACAGCTTCTTCAACCTGAACCAAAACATAAAAATAGACTGTAAAATAGTAACGAGGCTGGATTCCCAGGCTAATTTATTGCTAAAAATGTAAACATACTTTCCATAAAATGATTATTTTGCAAAAAGTTTAAATTTTGTTAACGTATCGATGACAAACAGATGACAATAATATTGTTGTTTTTTTCCTTAGACGTTAGCCCGTGTTTGATGAATCCGTGCCGGAATGCAGCTAAATGCATCGACAAATACTCTGGCTACCGATGGGTCCTGGGACCGACTGAATATTATTGTCTGTGCCAACCACCTTACTATGGATCGCATTGTCAAAGTAAGGAAGTACCTGTGGACGAGTGCCTTATAATTGTGTTTAGGAAGAACATTTTCACTTAAAAGCCTCCTTGGAGAGAATTTATCTGAATATTATTGTTTGTGTTATTTTTTTACTTTTCAATTTTCTTCCCTACATTCAGTCAATCGATGTCAATCATGCGACGAGCATGCGCATTGCAATGTTGATCGATGTGAATGTGACGAAGGTTACCGTGGTGATGGAAAAGTTTGTATACGTAAGTCCTTATTGGTTGATTTTTATCACGTGACAAAGTCCTTAAACCTTATTGGTTGATTTGTATCACGTGACAAATTCTCACTATTTTGACATTTTTGAAAAAACGATGACATATCATGCTGTTTAGAATCGAATGTTTTCTATTAACGAGCAGGTTATGTATAATAGCGAGATAAGTCTGCAAAATCGAGATCGTTCAAATTCGCGATCGAGAGTCTTTAGATTTTGCGGGACAATGGTTTGAATAAAATGAATTTAAATAAAATCGAGTGGAAGCGGGTCAGATCAGGTAAGGCCGGGTCGAATGAATAAGTGAATATTTATTTTATAGATATTCCACACCCGTGCCATCCGAATCCTTGTTTGAACGGAGGAGTATGTGTGGACGAAGGGAACGGACATTATCATTGTCACTGTAAAGAACATTACAAACCACCTAATTGTAAAGGTATGTACCCCAACAGGCATGGAATGCTGTTTTAACGTCCAAACAAGTTGACCTTAGGTCAGAAGGTTATTTGGACGTCAAAGAAAGTTGGCATAACGTTATGTGTCTGATACAGGGTTGGATACAGGAGGTAGGCTATCTTATTTTAGGAGAGTAATCAGTTTCCATATAAGGTAAAATGATAATTAGTACACTCTCCTCCAAAGGTTATAGCCTTTTTCTGTATCCGAACCTGGTCTCGTCTCTTTTCTCATTCCTTTTCTTTACATACTTTAAGAATTTACTACACTACGCTAGTTAGGAAACCTCTTGATTCCAGGGAGAACCTTCGGTGGCCGCGCGTGAAAAACGAAATAAACAGAAGAGGCCTCTAAGCGTCGTTTCTACCAGCTAACTACACTAGCATATAATTCATCTGCCAAATTGAGACCATGTCGTTCTTTATTACAAAAGTCTCTAAAAATTGCTTGAATAAAAGAGACTAATTTTTGTCTCGATACTTCGTCCTCCAAACTCGTTTAAGAGACTTTATTACGGAAAACTTCAATGGGCTCAATTTGGCAGCTCCATATATATACGAACAAGTCATATAAGAACATTGGAATTCGAGGTCATGGAATTGTTTAGAACATTTTCAGGCTTAACCTCATGGAATATGAAGAACGTCTAAAATCTTCATCCGGCTTTTTAGGATGTGTTTTGTTATAAAAGACTACATAATGGTTATGATGAATATTTTTCCATACTTTCGTGTTTCACGCAGGTTCCAAAGAGACAGCATGGTGTTTTCATCAAACTTCGACCCTTTTTCTGATGTCGTAGCTGATACAAAAACACTCATTTCCAAAAATGTAAGATTTATTTTTTTAAGGGTCCGACTCTCGTTATGTTGGTGTATAATTTAAAATTGATTTTAATTGCACCACACAGTGTCGACCACGGGTGGTAATAACTTTCTTATTCAAAGGAGAGTAATTAGTTTCCATATAAGGTAATAGGATTTTTAGTGCACTCTCCTCTATGGACATTATAGCTATCTCTGAGCCTAGATACTACTTTGTTTGCTATATAGGTTCTCCCGTGTTGAGTCAAATTAAGCCGCCCACATATTCAATCCACAGAGAATTCTTTTTAGCGATGAGCTATTTAACTTTTAAGAAATTATTTTAGAACTTGCTTTAGAAAAATGGTGAATTTTATTAATTTTTGTGACTAGAAAATTTAAATTTGGCGAGAACTTAGTAAAGGATTCATTTTTTAAATATTGACGAGTACTATTTTAACTCGCCAAATTCTCCAAAATTAGTACTCGCCAAAGAGTTGCAATTGTAATTGCAGAAAAATGCGTCTTCTGTGTCTATCAGCGTTGATTGAAAAAAACTTCTTTTACTAGCAAAAGAAGATGATCCTATCTTCAACGCCGGTCAGCTCCGTACCTGCTGGCATTCTATGCGAGGACGGACTTATCAGTATACCAGTCCGCAACAACTCATCACAAATCGTCGGTGTATTGAAACTTTACGATCGAGAAGATAGTTCTACTTCTTCAAATGGCCTTTCCGCCAACGAAGAACAGCTGTTGGAAGCGTTCGCCATTTTTGCTGGTCTGGGAATCAATAATTGCATCATGTATGATAATATCGTAAAAGGACAAGCCCATCAAAAAGTGGCTCTAGAGGTAACATATATTTTTAGTACAAAAGTCTCTAAAAATTGCTTGAATAAAAGAGACTAATTTATGTCTCGATGCTTCGTTCTCCAAACTCGTTTAAGAGACTTTACTACGGAAAATTGTTCACGGGGGATAGAGGATATATTGTCCAGGGGTCCAGGGGAATTCTAAAAAGTTGCCATGTCCATAGGGTCAATTTGAAATGTCCAGGGGGTCAATTCGATGCTTGTCAGGGGTGAAGCCTGTGTCCAGGGTGAAAAATCGAAATGCCCAGGGGTAAATCATTGAAAAGATAATATGTCCTCCACCCCCCAGGGGTAAATCATTGAAAAGATAATATGTCCTCCACCCCCCATGGACAAATTTTTTCTGGAAGAGCCTAATAATAAACAAAGTGTAATAAACAAAAGCAAAAAAAAAGAAATTACATTTTAGATTCAGTGGCTTGTTTGTTTGCCTGTTGACATGACAACACCCGATGGAGTGGAGACCAGTCTTATCTCTGAACATAAAACGCATCCAGGAGTGATTGTGAAAATACTGTACTGGGTTGGTGAAAAATGAAAAAATCGCAAATGAAAAGTAAATCGTCAGCTATGCAACTGATGTAAAACTTGTAAGCCAATATCAAAATACATTAAGTTATAAGGGGAAAAGCACCTAACTAATCAATGGAATGTCCGTAGTCGGGATGTCCTTTCGCAGCTTTACACAGCTATATGAGGGAACCATTCAACCTGAGTTCCTCATTTTTGCCAGGCCAACTCTCATTAATAATACTGAACTGGGTTGGTGAAAAATCGCAAATGAGAAGTAATTCTCCCCAGGCAAAATCTTAAGAAAGCCAAAAATTTGAAATTTCAAACTCATTTTGAAACATTTTTCTATATACCATTCGAAAGCTCTCGAAAAACTATGTAGAAGACTTTTAAGTGGTGATGGTTGATTTCTGTACTTAACTTGAGATATTTAGCGTCAAAGTATGCGTTTCCCCCCGGTTTTCCCCTTTTTGTGCGATATTTGCATGTTTTGACCTGATACCGATGGATAAGAGGCAACAATTCAGCAGTTCCTCATTAGTGCCAGGCCAACTCTCATTAATGTTTTGAGAGTTCTTCATTTGATGTCAATTTTATCTATATTATAATTACGGCCATGTTGTTTGCTGTTACGAACCATCGATATCTTGAGCTTCACTTCCCCTCTTGAATCGGTGGACTCGTTGTTTCTGAAAGAAGAAGAAAACATATTTAAATTTAATGTATGTGTTAGATTAGATTAAATTTACATATAAAACTAAAGTCTGCCATATTAACTGTTTTTCCAACAGACTTTAATTAAAGGGTACTTTAAAATTAAAATCATCGAAAAAAGTGCCGCGCTCAAAACTAAAACTTGCCGACTGTCCTACTAGTCGAGCGCTGCGCGCGATCAGTGAAGATGAATTATTCCTCAAATGAACAACTGAAGCCGAAATGAGGTAACGTAGTAAATTTTACACGCATAAAACTATTATCATCCCCTTTCATAAAAACAAAAGTTGAAATGTAGTTTTTTTCTGGTAACCATATTCTTTATGAATACCAAAGCAGGTTCAACCATCAGCAAATTGGGCAATATACTTTCGCAAGATTTATTTACCTTACAGGATAGACATGATTATAAGAATTTGCTTTCTATACTTTCGCAAGAAATCCGGAATTTGCTCTTTAATTTAGGCGTTTCTGTTTGGAAAGGTGACGTTTAATTCTATAATAACTGTTTGGGAGGGCATTACGGGAGAATAATGACCGATGTCAAAGTAATGCCCGAGCTTGCGAGGACATCACGTGACAGAGGTCATTATTCGACGTAATGTAGCATAATGTACGGATATGATAAAGGAACAAACGGGAATTTCTTCTTACCTTATAGACATGATTATAAGCTTCTCTGATCAGAGGGTAGGGGAAGTAAATATCCAATTCTTGTTGCGTCATGTGTGATGATTCTTTTACAATCTGCAACGTGAAAAAAAATAAAAGCTATTAGCGCAAGCTAAGGAGCCGATATTTATGAACCATCATGTTTCCATAGAAAAGATTACGTCATGGTAGATTTTGGATCAGGTGTTCTCAGTGGTGCTCTAGGTAGGATTGTTTAACAGTGAGAGGTAAGACCCATAGGGTGGGCTGTTTAACTGAGTGATGGATTAGAATCAACTCTTAGGCATCGGTTACGGTACCCTACTCTTACCCTTCTAATCCATTAATTCATGATAGAGTCGGAGCTCTAATTAGCGGACACCATCGGGAATTCGACTTGGTGTCCACTAATTGGAGCTGTCCGCTTTTCGGAACGTTTGGTAATATATAAGCTCTAAATTCGGGAAAAATAATCATGTCCGCTAATCAGAGCTTCGACTGTATCCACAAGGTAATTTATTCTACCGAATCATCTTAAAAATTCCGGGTGATTGCAACCACTATTGAACTTTTCCGGGTGTTTGCCGCTAGTTTTGAATTTTCAATAATGAGACAACGTGGGGGTAAACACCCAATGGACGAAGAAAATATTACGTAATGGGTGACATCGTGAATTTTTAAACTCTGGCAAACAAACACTGCCCAGCAGGTGCCGAATGTTCTGGCGTTGGAACAACGTTGTTTGGACGTTAAAGCAATATTTCGTGTTTGTTGGGATGTTGGAGGTTTTATTTTTAGCCCAGTAGACACACAACTTTTTTCAACATTGTTTTAACGTCCATAAATAATGTTCTGGCGTCGGAACAAACGTTAATTGGACGTTAAAACAATGCTGGGTGAGCCACTTACCAGATCGAGCAGGATATATGCGGATCCTCTTTGCTTGGGAATGATATCTTTGCTGGCTCCCGTTTGGTCTGCGCTCAACTTCAATAACCCAGTTGATGCAATCTGTGTGTGTGCGTGAGTGAGTGAATGAAAAAATAAATTCTGATTATTTAAAAAAAAAAATTATTTTGACAATAAACTAAGAAAAAACCAAAAAACGAATATTTATTGTTCACCACCTTACATAAGAAAACCATATACAGTTTGAACTGTAGTTCGAACTCCTTTTATTCGAAAACTCATACAATTCGAACAAAATCGTCGGTACCGTTCAGCTTAAGCCTTTATACGTAAACTCCTAGACGTTACTACGGAAAACTTGAGTGGACTCAAATTGTCAGCCTCGCAACCTCTAGATGTTTATTATACTCTAATTACCTGAAGGAAGACTTGTATCTTTTCTTGAACGCTCTCGCCGGTGATAGTAAATAGTGCTTGTGGCAACAAGTTCAGTGTGTAGGCAAGGCAATGAACGTTATTTTCGTGAGCTGTGGAAGAAGAAAAAGAGTTAAATGTTACGACATAAAACTATTTTTTCAAAATATCGCATAAAAAATTACGCGTCTCACTCCAACCATCAATACACTTTTCTCGGGATATGCTAATAACTTACACTAATTTCTTTTTATAAACATAACGCTTATAAGCATATTCAGGCTGAAAAAAGTTCATAATTTTTTTCTCTTCATCATTTTGTCTTTTTTTTACTTTCAGAAAAACAAAGAAAGGAAAAAGGGTAGAACAAAAAAACAACGGAAATGAAATGGGAGTCAAAATCAACGGACCTTTCAATTTTACTCTGATAAGCATATGCCTA
>JAUJPO010060525.1:0-13300 GCA_032270745.1 Tiaropsis multicirrata | reverse complement strand
TAAGCAGTTAAGCTACTTTTGAAGCTATCCAACTAAACTCTATTGGCTGACCTTCCAGCCTCGGCTGGTTTATTTAAATTCAAAACCATGTATGCCCCCTGTAACAGACTTTAACTGGAACAGTCCAATCAAACACAAATCGAAATTTAACAAAAATTCTAAATTGATTTTAATTGATATTTTTGTTCGATTATGTTTCATAAATAGCTAGGTAGATACTGTCAACCAGGGCTAATTGGGATCCTCCAGTCCCATGGACAACCAAATATCTTCTTTTCTGACAACAAGTTTGTTTTGACAATTTTACCAGAATAGCATTGAATTCTACTTTCGGTTTCAAACATCAACATTCAAGATCTTGAAAGTTGGGCAAAATGGCATCTCTTATGGCATGTTTGACTTGAGGATCCCAAGTAGCCCCAAGGATCAAAAACGAATTTTCTTGAATTCTTAAATTTTTCTTCATAGCTGGATAATTTATTGCATATATATACAACTCTTTAAAGTAGGTTTAAAATTTCCCAAACTGTATTGTGGCCTTTTTACCTCTGAAACTTTTTTTAAGTGCTGTAAACAAACCAATGTAAACATGTGGCCTACTACAGGAAAACAACTAGTGAAGTATTTAACAGATGTAACTCACAAAAAATATCTTTAAGTTACTCTTTAACTTTAAGTTTTATGGCGGTAAAAAGTCTGGGAAAAGCCTGTACTGTGTATATTTTGTTTTCACAAATTTGGGTAAAAAGGTAACTGCCAAGGGTTGTGGGATCAGAAAGAAGTACCTAAAAGGTAGTTATTACCAACTCTTTTGGTTGTGATTCTTAAGCACTAGCAGTCTTTCATATGATTATCTTATGTATTGGACAAGCTGGATGTCAAATTGGAGAACAGATTATTGAATGTGATGCTTCATTCAACCCATCAGGTGGTTACTACCCAGCAGTATTTGCTGATGTTGACAAAAAAGTCATCCATGGATTGCTCAAGTCAAAGGTGATTTCAAAATGTGTCAAAAAGGTCAATGTGATACATGGACAATCAGATGTTCATGGGGAGAAACGTGATAAATTCATTCAAAATATACTTGACCACTTGAGAGATGAGATTGTTCAGCAAAATAATGAGTGCTGTAAGTTTTTTCCATTATTTTCAGACTTTTCATAGATTGGAATCGAGTGAGTGCAGAGTTTAACGTTTGTTGTAGGAAATGGATTTTTCTCCCATTTACCCTAAATTCACGAAATATAGACCATCATTTTTTTCTTCAGGTATTGCATTTGTTCACAGTTTGATTGGGTTTACTAGTTATTCTCTGATAAAAATCCTAGCAGAAGAAATTAAAGAACGTTTCAACAAAGTCAAAATTGTATCCTTTACCATACTGCCTTTTGATGATGGAGAATCTTCATTCCAACACTACAATTCTTTCCTTTCATTAGATGTCTTAAAAAGGTAAGAAGACATTGTTATGCTCTTAAATCATAAATTTTGATATCTTTTTAAGGAGCTTGTCTTGGATTGTCTTGAAAAGTGGAATTTATTCTTGGAGAAATTTTAGTTTTTTAGAATTATTTACTAGTTTTTTTGTTTTGTTCAAGGCACCCTTATTAAAATGTAAATAAATTGTGAAATTTCATCAAATTTTGTTTTACCTTTGAACACTTAAAAAATAGAATTTTGACCCCAAAATATTTTTGTGAACACCATCATTTCATGACTTTTGTGGGTAAATGAAGTTAATGACATCTGTAATGTTTTGATTTTTCCTTGAAGGCAATCCTTATTATATACTGTTTGTGCAGAATTAAACTTTCTGTGAATGTTTTTTTGAACTTTTATTTTAGGTACTTTAGCTTGTGCTTTCTCATTGGTAATGACCACCTGCTCGATAGTGTTTCAAAAATTAAATTGTTGCAGAAGTCCTTTAGTTTCTCAGAGATGAATAATGCAATCGCTAATCAGACTCATATGATATTGAGAAAACTTGATCAGCCAAGTGATGGAAGAATGTATCGGCAAACTGCAATAGACTGCAGTGAAATTTATATACCTAATGGTAGAATAACTGTTCTTGATGAGTTGATAGATTTGTCCTTAATTAACTGTTTTTATTTTATGGGCATTGGAATGATGATGGACCAAAGTAATATTAATAAAATGTGTTATAAGAACGCATTGACAAAACTATCAAGGAAATGTGTGAGCTATTTGAAGTTTATAAAGCCCAAAGAAAAGCTGACTTTAGAAAGAGCCCTTTTGTTTTGCGATGCAGATGTTCAAGAATATGATATGCTTAATTCATGTCTCACAGACACTTTTTCAGCAAGATTTCAAGTTCAAGACACTAGTGGAGAATTGTTTAAAGTGTATAACGGTACTAGAGGTATGTTGTTGTTTGTTAACCAATTTTTGTTTCAATGAATGTTGTTGATTCTCTGAATGTTTAAATTAGATTAGCCTGTTTTTCACGAGTTGAAAAGCTAACTACATTAAGGGTACAATTTTTTTGCAGGAATTTTAATTTTGCGGATCTTGGGCTCTTTATTGTTAAAGAACAATAGTCCTTTGTTATAAAGCGATTGAACCCACCAAAGCTGCAAAAATTGATTTCCGGAAAAATTTGTAACCTTAAGGTAAACGTTTTACCGTGATTTTTAGTGCCTAAAGAACTTTTCAATGATTATTTTTTTTGCAGGAGTCAGACTTATTACCAGGGAAAACCCATTGTGCGCCGTATGTTTTCAAAGTCAGCATTTAAATCAATATGTGAACAAGATAACCCAAAAAGTAGAATCAATGCTTAAGAATGATTCTTTTGTCCAATACTATTCACCAAAAGGTCGAAAAGAAGAGGAGAAAGTTACTAGTGGCAAGGTGAATTTGTATTTGTGTTGTCCTGCTTGTCCAAGGTTTATACAGCCATTCATTGTTTTGTTATAAGTTTTTGACTTTCAATCAACTACGGTTTTTAGTCTGTTATAGTACAATTGGAATACTTTTGAGTTTGTCGACCTAGTAATAGACATATTGGAAGTTTATCGTGGTTTGGATCACGATAAACTTACCATATAAAATGCTTGCTCTTTTCCAATATGTTATAGTACACAGCCGTATAGTATTTCATAACTTTCCTTTTTTTCTATTTCAGAAAATATTAGAAAAAGAATTTGCGAGCTTTATGAATCATTTCTCGATGTTCTTAACTTGACACGGTTCCAGTGGTTTTTAGAAGAAAAATATTTTTTCAGTATTTTGTTATATGTATTTTATTGTAGATAGATATATTATTGTATATTACCGCAAACCAAAGCATTTTATCAAAATTTTAAACCCACGATAAAAAATCTCAATAACTTTCAGCTTGTTTTTCTTGAAATGTTCAGAAGGTTGATGTTTACATAAGATTATCTTGCACCAAACCCAAAGCGCCACACAATGGGCTGATTACATTTCATCGTCCACATTCAATATTCAATATTGCTTCTTCAATTTCCAACTTTCTTTCCTTGAAGTTGGAAATTTTGTTATGCTTTTTTCAGCGAATTTTCTTTCTATTTTTATTATAGTCCTCCTTCTTTAAAAATAATAATGATAATTGATGTAAACGAACTGTTGGATTTGTCTGCTATCAACCCGAACACCATTTTCGAAACACTAAAAGATACTGGTGATTTTTACATCCATCAAAAAACTGCTGAAACATGGAACTTGGTTGCTGTTGAAAAAGATTACGACAATGCTGCGTCTCAAAGTCAAGTTCTATTAGACAAAACATGGGAACATTTGAACACAGGATATTGGAAGGACGTCAAGCTGGTATGGAGACATCTATATAGTTTTTCATCTTTACTAAAAACATGTAGTCTGTATTGTCTCGGTGATACTCAGGGAGCTTTAAAGGCTTGTGATATGGGTCTGTTGATGGGAGCACCTGTTTTTGATAACATCCTTGGAATGCTGGCTTCGAAATTGTCCGAAATATATAGGAATGAGAAAGAGGAATATGGTAGTGATAATGAAGTTGTGGAACCTGTCATCAAAAAATCAAGAAATGAAGAGCTAGAGGAGAAATCAAAAGGTACACCAGCTAATGATGAATCTAAAATTGAAAATCGTATTCAAAAAGAGTTCTTAATCCCCAAAGTTGATAGTCTATCATTGATCGAGTTCCAAGAGAAATACATGAAAACAGAAACACCAGTTATCATTCAAAATGCTATGTACCATTGGCCAGCTATGGCAGGTCCTTGCAAATGGAGTATTGACTATTTGAGGAACGTTGCTGGTTCGAGGACAGTGCCAGTTGAAGTAGGAGATAAGTATACTTCAGATAATTGGACACAAACATTAATGAGTATCAACGAGTTTATTGATAAGTATATAACCAATCGAGCGAACACTGGGTATTTAGCACAGCATCAATTATTTGATCAAATACCAGAACTGAAAAAAGACATTCTGCCGCCAGATTATTGTTATTTGAGCGAATCGGATACTGAAAGGCCTGTGTTAATGCATGCTTGGTTTGGGCCTAATGGCACCGTTTCTCCTTTGCATCACGACCCTTATCAAAATATGTTAGCCCAAGTCATGGGTTCAAAGTACATCAGACTTTACAGTCGAGATTCACCGCACATATATGCAAATGTGGATTCCATTCTTGATAATACCAGCCAAGTGGATGTGGAAAGAATAGACGCAGAACAATTCCCTGAATTCCATAGAAATGTTTATGGCGAATGTCTTTTGAATGAAGGAGAAATGCTTTATATACCGTTGAAGTGGTGGCATTTTGTTAAATCTCTTTCAACGAGTTTTTCTGTTAGCTTTTGGTGGAAATGAAGAGAAGAAAGTTCACTCAAAGATTGACAACCTATCATTTTTTTATTTCCACAATTACCTATCACTTAACAATATTTCTCGACCACAATTTTGGTATTCATTATCTAGGCTACACTTTTCGATAAAGCTTTTATGGTTTTTATGATATCCCGAAACCAGATACTCGTAGGATAATAAGGAAATCTATTACATCTTTAGAAACAAGATTTCAAGGGGTCATGAAAGCCTGGCACGATTACGTCTTTGTTTGAACAGATCCCTCATAAGACCACGTAATAACCTTTAGCGTTTTTTCATGTTATTTATTTATTATATGTTTTTTTTTTCAGCCAAAAAATAAAAAAATAAAACAAAAATATAATCAAAAGAAACAAGATGGAGATCTGATAAATGGTAACAAATATTATTTGGTTAATGATTGATTATTGATTGATTATTGTTTGCTTAAATACCAAAGGAATTGCTTTTATTTGCTCAACATGGTCACAGATTCGCAATAAGAGGTATCATTATTATTCTTACTATTGTTATATATTTTTTTCAGTTTGGAGAGCTCCAAGTTTTACGTAGTAATTATATGCCCTCCGTTGTCTCGGAACGGGTCCCAGCCACTTAGGAGTAGGAATCACAGCGCAGTCAGACATTGCTAGCCGTACGGTTGCGAGCCGTAGGGCCATGGCGTATACAGAGACATTTAAACTAATAGCGAGAACATACTGCTTTCCGAGATGTAGAAAACCTCGTAAGTACAGTACCACTGCAGACCACAATGTCTGAAAATGTTTTACTATGGTATTGAAATAGATTCAACAAAAGTGTATGTCCGTTGTCTGGCTAAGTGAGAAGATCGCTTGAATATCTAAATTAGGTCTAAACCAATAAACAAAGAATTAAAATTAAACTAATTACATATTAAGTAATACTTGTTTTCAAAAATCTTGATTTAATGAGAACGTTCTTTTTAAATATTTCCACAATTTGCTGTTTTATTTGAAAGTCTCAAACGTTTCAGGGTTTGACTCGGCGAAAGCCGTCAATCTGATAGCGGATAACTGACTTTCGGTCCGCGAACGTGACCGCGACATTTTACGTGTTGATTCGCGGACGTGTATTTCTAGGCTCTCCTTGAAGCGTTGTTTACGTTTCATTTCGAAGGCTTGTCGCGTATTTTGGTGTGGTTTCACTATCATGATGTAAAGCTTGTAACAATAAATCAACACAAAATGCACGTAATTGAGCGCTAGAATGATAACAAGCATGGTAACAGTCTTCGTATGTTCGCTCAGCTGCGTCTGGTATACGGCGAATCCGGCGATCATGATCACGCTTGACGTGAACGATGAATACGTCACGTAAGATGTCTCGCGGTAGTGCGACGGGACGTGACGGGAACGTATTCCTTGGACGACGTTAAAGATATCGATGGTGAAAATAAAGCCTAGTTGTATCAAGACATCCTCGTTATTACTGCAGTAAAATTCCTGTTGAAATGTTTGCGGATATGTATTCACCTCTTTGTGTGGAGGAACGTCAAATATGATAATAGCAATCAACAGCAAGATATCCACCAGTAAAGCAAGCATAATGGTAACCACAGTCGACGCACGTGCTTTTTGAATCTCCCTTTTTGACATGCGCAGTTTGGCTTTGAAAATCAGCAATACTTTTTGTGTCTTCCCGAGGTTTATGGAGGTGATAAGGGTGAATAAAACACCAACTACTATAGGTCTGGATATGCATTTTAGATAAGTTGGTTGTCCTATGAACACGAAAACAGTTAAGACGGTCAAGACAGCATGTGCCAGGATTTGACATAACGTTACTTGGGCACTTGATGCTCTCACGATGGGGGTATTACGCTTTCGCCAATACATGGCAAGCGTGAAGAAGACAATGAGTAATAAAACACCTGATAAACCAAACATTGCCAGCGTTGCCGGAGATTTTGTACTGAACTGAAGGAAAAGTTTAGTGTAAGGATCGAAGCAATATCTCCTTAACGAGTCACTAATCTCTCCAGGTGGGCATTGCTCACACGCTGCCTGATTCTCGTTTCGATAGTACAGCTCTGGACATCCTTGGCAATACCAACCATAACTTGTGTCCCAGCCTATCTCATTGTAAAACGAATGCCTGAGCTCTGTACCTACGCTACAGTTTGGTTTGGTCAAATAACAGAAAGGTTGAGCTTTAAGTGCGTTTCCCGGATCATACTCCAAATGTCTAAAAAGCTCTTTTAACTGGACTAGATTCACGTAAAATGTATTTCTCCATGCTCCGATTTGCGCCTTGATAACACGTTTATCGAAGCGTAGGCTGTGAAAGATCACATTTTTGGCGAAATCCGGTAATTTAGCCCAGTGATCGGCCGTGAAATTGTCAGGTATCATTGAAGCAAAAGGACTGTCTTTTGGGACGAGCTCTGTTATATCATGGTCTTCCAATATCCGAGCCATGAAACTTCGTTGGAAGAAATTTCTCTTGAAATCGTGTGTAAAATACAGCAAATTATTCATCGCCAACGCACCTGGCACGTCATAGAACACATTGGTGTAGTCGTCAATAAGAAGCGCTTTGATATCTCGTCCGTGTCCTGCTGTAACATTTGTCAGATCTTCATTGTAACTCTTGTTTGCAGAGAAATCCAGCACCTCATAGTTCAAGAAATAAAGGTTATCCCAAGCTTTTGTTTTCATATGTTCCTTTTTCATGGCGAATTGACGGAGATTCCTATTACTACCATACAAAACTATGAAAGAAAGTCTTGGTTGTTTCAAAACCAATTCCACTTTATCTTCGACCTCTTTATCCTTGTTTACATTGACACTGACTTCTTTGAGACATCCTTTGTTTTTGAACCCCATATCGTAGTAGATGCAGAATGCACTGTTATCACCAGGCAGACATTGTCTCTTTGCCGAATATGGTCTTTCTTGGTGGTCTTGAACATTCAGCACAGCAGCTACTGTAATATTCAGTTCTTTACGGAAAACATTGATACCGTGCTGGTGAAGGCTCTGTCCAAAACTGGCTTCATAGCTATAAACAAAATACGGATGTTCTAACAGGCTTCCAGGATAGATGGGTTGGAACGTCAGCGCGAAAAGTGGAATGTTGCGCGGTAGTAGCAATGCACTCAATAGCTGTGTTAATTCGAATGTCAATAAAGACAATACAACGATTCCGTCTAAACTTTTCGTCCCGTTAACGTTCTTATCGATGCATTTTCCTGTTAGAGTAATTTGATCTTGGGTCATCAAAGGTAAAGCAGATTCTAAAAGTTTCTGAGGTTCATCGCCAACATCCTCGGAACAGAACGGCATGGGTACGTTGAGAATTCTCTCATTTCGTCTTACTTGTTGTCGTATAACGCGCTCGTGCCGAACAGCGTTGGCGCAGCTGAACGAGAATCTGCTTTTACATGACGTCATCGAAAATAAACCGTACAGCCAATAAGGATCTCCAATAGATTCAGCAATGGTGGAAAGTATTATTATCAGTATCATCAGCTTCATTTTTTGTTTGCTTTATTTCTTGAAATCTTCTCTCCTTTCTAAACTCAAATCGGCAAAATTGATGAAAATGTTTATGGGTTTCTCGTTAGTTTTTTTCATTCAAATCAGCATATATCTTCTGAATACTCATCAATTCTTCATCAAGATTTGCAGTCCTCTAAGCTTTGTTTGTTATTGGCATTTGATGTGCATCTTCTTTGCATCATATTCTTATGCAATGGCTTTCCTTTTGTTATTTAATCTTTGCAATGCCGCAATGGCCTTTTTATTAAACAAATATCCCACTCTCGATAAACATTCTCATGGTAATGCTTTCTGATGTGTTTTCTGGTTGGCATCTTGTAATCTGCGCTGATTTTACTTCAAGGAATGGTCGGGAAAATTTGCACAGATATACTAGATATACTTAGATATACTGATCTGTTAAGTTTTAGTTACCCAACATACGTATGTATTTTTAGTTTTTTTCTTCATATACATACTTTAACGCTCATGTTTTTTGTATCTAATTTAAACTTGAAGTCGATTGCATTTGAGGTTGCTTTCGAGAAAGACACAATATTTTCCTGTTTGAACTATGTACCGCATTGCTGCGCGTCACGTTTGGTAAATGTTGACAAGTAAAACAAACGCAAATATTCCTCTTCTTTTTCAACTTCATATTGTAAACATTAGCAGAATGTTTGCTATGAAGGATATTTGTTGACTTTGCGTATACACTCTTTTTTTTCTAAGAACCAGAAAGTTTTGGCCGAGGCTCGGATGGTCTCAACTTTGTTCCACATTTTCTCAAATTTCCCACCACTCCCCACCCTAATATATGCCTAAATGCTTCTCTTGGTCTAAGCTTTCATTAGGAAAATTCCCATACTCAAATTGTGAGTTCTTCATAGTTTTTGGTAAAATTTACCACCAAATCTGTTCTAATAAAAAAAAAAATCCATATCGAGTCTCAACAAAAAAAGAACGGAACAGCACAACAGGTGTTGAATAGATTTTGATTTAAATTTAATTAAAATTCCAAACTAACTAAATATATGGACTCAAAAAATAAGGGGTTGTCCAATGCATTCTCTTTGATGTCCAAGTTTCTTCTTTCAACGTATTGCGGAAGTTTCTTTTAGAATTTAAGTTCAATCTATCAACGCGATATGAATTTCAAAAAGTTTCTTCTTTCAACATATTGCGGAAGTTTCTTTTAGAATTTAAGTTGAATCTGACAACGCAATATGAATTTCAAAAAGTTTCTTCCGTCAACACATTGCGGAAGTTTCTTTTAAAATTTAAGTCCCATCTGACAACGCGATATGAATTTCAAAAACAATTAATATCGTTTACCCTCACCCTTTTGTATTTGTTCAACTGAACACACAAGAAAGTTCTGTTTTTTTTTACTTATAAGACGAAAATTTACAAGAATATCGATGATGAATAAGTTAGCTTCGTTATAATTGCTTTGTCGTGTCTTTGTTCCGTTCAGCCGTTGTAATCATTGTTTGGGGGCTTGACTTAGTTTTGCACAAAACTTACCAGCAAACAAATAGGTTTCTTAAATTGGTTTGATAAGATAGATAAGCGTTATGCCATTTCTGCAGCCCTTTACGATTACCTTTCTGTTTGTGAGCCTGTCGGCAATTGTCCACAGCAAAGATGCGCCATATTGGATTTACGGATTGTTTTCGATGTCTTCATGCGAAAGCCGTTTTCCGTTCAGCTGTGCCAAAGTCGATACAAACCAACAGCTTTTGGAAATCACTATACGTTTAAACAATAACATATTGGACAGTAAAATGGGTTTATGTTCTCAAGACGTTGGTAATAATGAAACTCAGCTCCTAAACTCACTTTTACCAGGACTATATCAAGCCAAATTCAACCTAACTGGAAAATGCATAAATCCACTCATCAGTGGAATTCGGGAGAGCAAGGCACTGTTTGTTTACACTCATTTAACTTTTGAACTAACACAATTGGTCAGTGCTGTTTTGCTACCTTTTGAGATCCCACTCCTGGCTATTACGTATCAAACAATGTATCCAGCCTCATTCCTTACTAACCCACTGTATGTGTACAGTTACGAGGCTAGTTTTGGTCGCGATATACACAAAACAGCTATCAACAACTTCAGAAAACAACTCAACATTACCGTAGCTGCAATGTTGTCTTTGGTAGAAGACTCTCAAACGAACGCCAACAAAGCAACAAATTGCCAGCCAACAGACGATGGAGCTTTTTGCACCTATGTTGACCTACAGATTCCAGGTGGCTGCTTTAAAGAGCGCATAGTGGAAGTGCGAAATCCCAAAGACTTGAACAAGACATTGGAGACTATCCTTAAAACACCTTCTTTGTCTTTTGTTTTGGTGCAAGGAACCAGCACCTTGCTAACCTACTTCAATAACAGAATCAACAAGCTAACCAAAACGAACAGCCGATTAAAGAATATATTTTTTCTTAACTTCGAAAGAGAGTCAGATCACCTAAGGAGCGATAGACATGGTGGTAATGCGACTACTCAACAAGGTATTGATTTGACATTAGCACGATATGGAGATCATAATTGGACATTCAATAATGTTTACCAGCTACCAGGGTTTACCGGCTTTAACACTCTGCTGCATTTTGTGCACCATTTACCAAAACATTTCTTAACAGCTGATTTGCTTCGTGATCTCGGTAAATTTTACAGTCTAGATCAAATGAAAGAAATGCTGATCCGTAAAAATCCAGCCAAATTCAGCTTCTTAAAAACATTTGTATTGAATCCGAAATTTTTTGAATTTTTCATCAATGAAGAGCTGAAGATGAGCATGTTTGAAGAAATTAAGTATACTAGAGAACTCCTCTTTGCTTATTTGTACGTATGGAAAGACGTGTTCTATTTGGAACGACTGTTAGACAAGGCATCCAACCGCTCCAGTGTTTTGAACTCAGACACAGCGCTAGAGGAACAACCGTTCTGTTATTTAACTAAACCAGAGTGCGAGAAAGGTAAAGAACTAGTCTATTCATACTACGTTGAACCGAACTGGCACCGAAGTTACGGGCATCATTGCCAGCAATGCAAAACTGGTTATTTCAAAAACATCAGTGGGAACATAAAATGTACGCAGTGCCCATACTCCTTCTTTAGTTCAGAGGATGGCACATCATGTTACGACCCTTACACATCTATATATCTATCGCTCAGGGATTCAAAGGCTTTCCTTATATACATCGTTTTGTCAACCATTCAGGCCTTGCTGGTTGTCTACACGCTGTACACATTCTACAAGAACCAACATACTCCTTTAGTCAAAGCCTCACACAGAGACATCTCATACGTTCAATTAACAACGCATATTCTATTAACAGTCATACCTCCTATCTTATTCGAAGGTGTACCAAACATTGGCAAATGTCTGGCAAGACCTATCACCATTGGGATTCTGCTTTCCATAATAACTTCAATAAATCTCGCCAAAACGCAAAAGGTTTTACGGATATTCAGCTCTAAGGTCAGGATGACCCGAAAAGACGTCCTGATGACGAAAGCCACGGAGATTTTTGTTATTGTGTTTATTTTGGTGCTCGACATTTGCATCTTGGTAGTGACATTAGTTTGGGGTGGTGCCGTTGAAAAACACGTCGCTTACGACAATGTCGGACTTCGAGCTGAATATTATTGTAGTAACGACACAGTACTACTTGTCCAGTACGTGTTCATTTTGTGTGTTATAATAACAAGTGCAATACAGGGCATACGCGCTCATAAACTACCCTCGCAATATCGCGAAACGAATTACGTCGTCTACGCCTCTTTTATGTCGGGAATAACCATAATGGCTGCTGTGGGGATTCATTATTCTCAGAGAAGCGAACATGCCAAGACAGTGGTGTTGATGTTTACGGGTCTGTTATTGAACCATTTGAATTTCCTATTGATTTACTTGTATAAAGTGTACGTGTTATTGGTTGGTGGAGATATCAACAGTTCGGATGTCTTTCGTAGACAACGTCAAATGAAAATCGCATCCATATTGGTGGAAGCTCACAGATGATACTTGTTGTTGTTCGTCCGATGGTTGCTATTTTACCGAACGCTATTTTTCCCTTGTTTTTTCATTCTTTATACCTTATCGGACAAAAAAATGTGACAAAAATTTAGTCCGACGAAAAAAAAGTGCAAAAAAAAAAGGTTTTACGCTGAAATTTGCGTTTTTTTTAACAAAAGTGACGAAAATAATTCGTGAGAGACGAAAATTGTGTCCGACGAATAATTTAGTCCGACATTGTTTTGTCCGATACGGTAATCATTACTATTTATGCCTATTTTTTCTACATGGAAATTTGTTACCATTATTGATAACTGGTTCTACTCATATTTTATTCTTCAGTCCAGTTCAGTAAGTTGGAATGGGCTTTTGCAGAAAAAATCTGGATTTGCATGTTGAGTTGAGGATATGATTTTTAGCACCCATGTCCCCTGGATATTCTATTTTTCAAGCATGGACTTTCTCCTGGTTTTTATAGACCCCCTGGATTTTTCATCTTAGTCACTATTTCTGGAAAAGCCCAAATAAGGTTTTTAAAAATATTATGATGGATTTATGGAGAATAGGAGTGTGAAGATCAGATTTTTTTAGCATTGGAAATGCCACGAAATGTGGATTCATTTTGAGCAGAAACAACTCTTTTTATTACGAATATTGCATATATGACTAATAAAGAATTAACACGAAAGTTTTGGCATTTGACATTTTTTAGGAAGTTGTTTTTATAAAACTGTCGCGGTTTATTTTTAATGGATGGAACTGCTTATTTCAAAATTCAAAATATTTTTTTTCACTTCTAAAAAGGCTGCTGGTTTGTGTATGAAATAAGACAAGACGACTCAAAGTCGAAAATTTCGCCAAAATATAGCTGATAATTGTCTGATTTAAATATATTAACAGAAAACA
>JAUJPO010060514.1:0-13302 GCA_032270745.1 Tiaropsis multicirrata | reverse complement strand
GTATAATAGCTGTAATTCGTTCGCCTATTAATTTAGCTGTGCTCATTCATTCGTTCGTTCATTCTTATGGCGTTAAGTTTTTAACCAGGTAGGTCCATACAATGTATCACTTGTTACTCCTACATCTTAGAGAAACTATGAGATTTCTGTAATATTTATAGTGGTTGTGATAAAATGATTTAAGTAGAGGGTTTTTGGTTTTAGTATATTTGCTGGAATAAAAATTACGCTGAGAAATAGATTTAACAATTCCCGGTGTAATCAAGGGTTTAATATGAGTTTTGAGTCGGGCCATCCTTAAGAAAGTTTCCGGTCCACTGTTTCCGGGTGGACAAAATTGTCCTACCCGGGGGATCAGGATTTAATTTTTTTTTTTCAAAATTAGAGTCATTTAAGTTTTTATTTCAACAATGAAATCCCCTTATTATTGACTTTAAAACCAACAGAATTGGTTATAAAGTTTTTAAAGCTTATTTTCGAGCATTATATCATTCGGGAATAGCAAAAATCAAATTAGAAATAATATCATCATAACAAAAATAAATAAATAAAAAGCCGGCCGTGTGACTCGTAAAAAGAAATTCAGGCTGAAATTACAGTAAGACGTCCAAGAATTGGGAAGTTGTGAAGTTAATGAAATAGATTTGAAATGGATATTAACCAAAATAGAAAAACAGAGGATTTAGGTTATAAGTTAGAAATACTAGTTGAGGTGTGGTTTCCATTAAGGTTTCATAAAATGCTCATTTTGAAGGGCAGGTGCCAGTGCACTTTGGAAGAAAATGGTAGTTGGTGGTGAAAGGGATAAATTTTTGATTATTTTTAAGTTTAAAAAATATCTAATTAGCATGCTTTTACTTTGCTGATCTTGAGAGATCAAGAAACACAATAAAATGAATTGGAGACATAGAAATTTTACGACTTTGATTTTATGTCTTTAAATGATATTGGCGTAATCTGATATGTTCACTCTTGCTTGTGTGATTTTTAAAGTTTGGTGAATGTAGCAATATCAACTCGGAACAGTTCAAGGAATTTTTCAGCATTTAGCGAAAGGATTATTAAATGGATGATTTATTACTCTTAGGTGGAAAACATTTTGGAGCATTTTGCAACATGTATTCACAACTATGACATAGTATCACTTCAGAAGTATTGGAAGTACTTTGATCGTTGTTTCTTCAGTCAGCTTGGTCATGACACGTACAAAGTAATCAAGAAGCTAGAAGGGAATATTCTCAAACTCTACATTGTCCATTGTGTTCAAACCAACAAAACAGAAAAAGTGACGGAATTCTTTGAAAAGTATGCCTCAGAACTACATCATGAAGATAACTGGAAAGAATGGTTTGGTAAGAAAATATTCTTTTTAGTGGAAACATTGAATTGAACCAATTTTTCATTTCACTGTTCGAATTTAAACAAGTATAAATTGCTATCCTAGCAATCTAGAACTTGTAACAATATTTTGAGGTTTGATAAGTTGGTTAACTGATTGAACATGATAAGCAGTAGCTGTTACAAATGTCATAATTACTGTGTTGATCATTATTTTTACAAGCTAATTTTAGATTTAAATTTCCCTTTTAGCATTGCCTTTCATGAAAAATCCAGAACAAGCAAGGTCATTTAGCATTTGCTTTACCAAGATTTGGCAAGACTCTGTGTTACTATCACTTGGGAATTGTTTGGAAACTGTTTTCAACAACATCTGTATCTTTTTCTATTCAACTACATTTTTTCCTTGACTTTCTTCTAAAAAACACAGAAAAGAGCGTTTTTAATTTTTCCTTAACATTTTTCTAGCCTTGCCCACCTTATTGAATTTTGAAAAAGAAAAGGCTAAGTTTGAAAAACTGGAAGAAGAAAATGTCAAGCTATTAGGTCGCTTAGCATCTTATGAAAAAGAAATAATCCAATATCACTCACGTGTAACTGCAGAGAAAATAGATGCTTCAAGCCAAACCACAGAGATATCAGAAAATATTCTTCAACAAGAAAGGTAATACCAAAACAACAAATCAATAAAACACCTGAATCAATGAAATGATGCACACTCTATCATTTTTGCCTAGTTTTCAATTTTACTGTAATTTTGACGATTGTTTTTTTAACTTTCAGATTAAAAAAGAGCAAGTCAACAGACACGACTACAAAACCCAAGTTTGGATGGAAGATCTTTGCAGGAAATAAAGATACTGTCAAAACTCCCAAAAAGGAAAATAGAATAGATGGGAAACTAGATGAAAAGCAACTATTCAGAAGCTCACTTGATGAAAGTGCTTTGCGTAAATTGAAACAGCTTACTAAACAGAACTCTGCAAATAAACTAAAACAAGCTAACGATTGTCAAGATTGTGAAACAAAACAACAACAAAATGACAATACCAGTATCACCAGTGTAGAAGGAGATGATGAAAACGTAGTTGATGTTTCTTTACCCTCTGCTGATTTTTATGTCTCATTGGACAAAGACAAAATTGTAAAAGAGGAATCCGAAAATAATGATAAACTTCAATTAGCAAGGTCAAATTCTAAACAAGAAACACCTTTCATCATTCTCAGTCAGGTAATCTTAATCTACGTGTACAAGCCTGCTAAAGAGGATTTTTTTATATATTTTTCTGACAAAATTTTTTTTTAATTTTTGTGGTTACTATTAAAAAAATAGCACGTCCATTGACCATTATTTAAATTTTTACACTTTTTTAGGATGAGTTTACTGAACATACCTCCTCAATAATATCATGTCGGTTTTCTGATAACAACAATATTGTTGCAAGTCTGGATGTATCTGGTATTGTGAAGTAAGTAAATGAATCAACATTTGCCAACTTTTTTAACTTATTGGGCTCCTAGGACTTTTAGCTCCAGAATTTTGCCTTAAACTGGTCCAATAATCGGTTGTTGACTTTCAGTCTGAATAGAAATTGAAGTAAATACAATTAAAAATTTCATTTACAACCATTTGAATAAATACCAACAAAATATTTGAATTGTTGTCGCATGAAAAACCTGATGACAGGCAAATTTAAAGTTATCACTTTGTGCATGAAATTTCTTCAAAATTGAATTGTTTTTGCAGAATATGGCAATGTTACCCTGCAATCTCATCACAATCTATGGTTACACTTAAAGGAGACTATACATCATTAGACTGGGTGCCAAAAATGGATGGAAAGGTTAACTATTTACCTAAAAAAACACTAATAGTTTTCCCCAGTTTTTAATTCATTTTTAAAGTTTTGCCTTCTAAACACAACAATTTGCAACCACCAAGTAGAATTCCATTTTTTTCTAGCTGCTTCTGGGCAAAGGGAATTCAATATTGTCACTTTATGATGTTAGCCAGAAAAAAATGCTTTGGGAAACACATATCCATTCTAAATTCAAAAGGTATTGAAACTGAATACTATTTTTTTTTTTTTTTTAACATTTTACAAAATGAGCAGATTATTCTCTTAAATTGAAAAAAAATCAAAATTACATAATTATAAACCTTACACTTGCTTTAAAATTGCTGCCTTTACAAACTGGTTTAGGGTATAACTCCTCAGACTTCTACCACTCCATACACTTCTTTTTTTTCTTTTTTTAGAGTGACCTGCATTTCAAGTAGCCCAACTTCAGCGACAGCTGCTGTCAGTGTGGCTTCTGACTCAAAGAAAAATAATAAAAATCAACAACAAAAATTAATCAAAATGAAGCAATACCCTTTCAATTTGCCTAAAAGCTCCAGAGAAGGCTGTTTATTTTTGTGGGATTTGCAGACCGGTCAACAGAAGGTAACAGTGATGTTACCATTGTAAATATCTTAGATAAAAACTGACCATAACTTAAGTTAAGACATCTTAAATATTTTCTTGTTTTCATCAATTATTCTCAAAATTTGGGCTTTTATTTAGAGTAACCTTTCCTTGGATCCTCATCCTGTTTGTATCCATTCGCTAGCATTCAATCACAATGGAACTCTGCTGGTTTCTGGTGGTGCTGATGGAATGATTAGACTTCATGGTAAATTCATCTTTTAAAATTTTTCACTTTTAAATCTCAAATCTCAAATTTGAAATGCATCTAGTTTTATAGAAGTTTTATTAGAAGCATTTTGATTCATTTCCATAATAAATTAATTTTCTGCAGATATTCGAAACAATGATTGTTTAATTGGGTGGCAAGGACACTCTACCAATGTTTTGGATGTTAAGTTCAATCCAGATGAAACTTGCATCTATAGTATGGATGCAACTGGGAAGGTTTGTAAATTTTTGAAAATTTGTTATAAATAAGGAAGTAAGAAACTCTGGAAGGAAAATATCAGATTGCATTTAAGTGAAAAGTCATTATAAGACCTAGGCTGTATTCCTTTATGCCGACTGGACTAACTGAATTGCCCAAAAAGTATCACTAACCTGTTATTCCATTCAGAACTGCTCCTAACAGAGTGGACCGACTCGCCCTGCTTTTTTTCAGTGCCACTAACTTTTTTCGGCAGCTACTGCTTATTCCATTTAGAATACCCGGTTGTGCTGACGCTGCATTTTTAACACTGCATTTTTTTGGACCTACCTGAGGTCCTATAAATTAACCTTTGTCCGTTCGTTCGTTATTAGCTTTTCTCAAGATTGGTTCATTAGTTTTTTCTGATTTTTTGCACACAGATGGGTTTTCAGAAACCCTCAAATGTGGCGGAGTCCGAATTTTGAGAAAAATTTTTTTACGGCCGATTTTAGCCAAAAACAGCCTGAAAAAGAGGTTTTTGGGGATTTTTCGAGATTGGTTCATTAGTTTTTTTTGATTTATTGCATAAAGATGGTCATCTGGATACCCTAACATATGATGGAACCCGACTTTTGGGAAAAAAACTTTTGCAGCCAATTTTAGCCAAAAACGGTCTGAAAAAGAGGTTTTTGGGGATTTTTTCGAAATTGGTTCATTAGTTTCTTCTGATTTTTTGCACAATGATTGTCATCTGGATACCCTAACATATGACGCACCTCTGTTATAGTTTTTAAGGATGTTGAAACAGGGGTGTTTTAGTTTTTTCAAAGATATGCACATTCATCAGACAGACAAAGGTGCTCTTTCCCTGTATAATGGCTGTAATTGGCCTATTAATTGAGTTGTGTTCATTTATTTGTTCATTCTTATGGCCTCATTTTATAACCAGGTAGGTCCATCAAAGTATCACTTGTTGTATTGGAAAATAAATTCTAGTAAAGAAAAGGAGAAAATTTACCAAGAAAGATGTTATTCGAGAGAACAGATTGTGAAAATTTTGATTTTGACTTTGGGACATTCTTGACTGATAAACAAGACCTGTCTAATATTGATCTTCCTAGAAACAAAATAATTTGACCGTTCAATATAGAGAAATTCTAAGATCGTCCTGAGTGGTATTGTTGAAATCCATCATTGTGACAACATTATAATAGTAAAAAGCTCTCGTCCCCTGGTCTCGGACCTCATATAAACGATTGTTACAGTATTTTACTTATCTAAAAATATTGGCTGTTTCTAACTATAATTTTTATTTTTATTTTTTTAGTAATGGATGTGTCAAACATTCTTCTGAGTGATTCAGAGGATGAGAAAGAGTTGTATATCCCAATTTTTGCGTAAGTTTTTCCGCCTTAAAATTGTTCTGAGATTTGTTGGAAATCGAATTATGCTTTTTTTGATACCGGGTGACCTGCAAAAGCGTTTAAGTGTTTGATGGCCTCCTGGAGCCGAAAAAATGTTTTTTAAATTAATATTTTTATTCCATTAGATAAAGGAAAGCCTAACTTTTAGAATTTTTGAGGTATAACGTGCATTTGGTTCAGTATTTACCAAGTTAAAAATCACTTTTAAAAAAGTGCAAAATTACATTTTCAAAACATTTTTATCAACGATTTCCAGATAACTGCCCTAAATACTGCTTCTAAAGACCATTCTACAACTAGCGGAGAGTTTATTGATTAATTTTACTATTTTGTAAATTCAGTGCAAATAACGAGCAAGAGTTTCATTTATTGGAAGATTACATTATAAGAAAACAAACAAACAAATACAGCTCATTTGGTTCAAATGCAAATTTTAGTAAGAAAAACTTCATACATTTTAATTCTAATGAATTTGATTTCATTTGTTGGATCATATATAACATTTTATCCAAAACCTTCTACTAGGTCTCACTGAAGTATAATTAACTGCCCCTGGGTTTGCAAGGTAGCATGAGTTTTTCAAAGAAATTAACGAAAATTATTTTCCACGTTCTAGGTGTATGTATAGATGTCAAAATTTTCCATGGTGATGTTGAAAAGGTAACGTCTATATTTAATAACAACCCAGGTTTTCAAAGTCCAAAACATTTTCTAATTTATTGTTTTGAAAAAAATTTATATTTAAAAAAAATGATTAGTAAAAATTAAGGTGGGTAGAAAAATAACATGTTTATGACTTGTTTATGATACAAGGTTTTCCAAGTAAAAGAATTCTCATGAATACTGTTTATATTGACTGAAATTAATTTTTTTTTTTAAAGGTTCTGAAGGAAAAGAGTGGAGGTGCTCTAACACAAAGACTTGGGTTTCCAGAAGTCATTCTTCCAGGTAGACATTTTGCTAGAAAATATTCAACCTTAACCTATTGTTAACTGATCACTTTTACACAAGTGGTCTACATGATTTTTTACGCAATGCAATTTACTCTCGTTCACATAACAGCGGGCCTACACAGACTGGAGTTCCCCATCGTTATGAAAAGACATTGTGAAATCCATTTAATTAAATAGAAAACGTAAGGAAACACACTCCAATCTGGGTCATTACTTTGACCTTGGGCAACATTTCACAGTCAAGTCTTCACTTACCTTTTAGTATCGTATTATTCAAGTAACAAAATCAAAGTCCATTGGTTAAGAGAATCGTCGGGCTAGAGTATTTTATGCAAGGTTGCTGAAAATATTTTTACTGTCTGAATTCTGTTACCAGTGAAAAATCTGATGTTTGCTAATTTAGTTTTTTAATTCAATCTCAATTTAGGGTACGTCAGAAATGACTTTTATGTCACGATTTCCAAAGCAGAATTTGAAAAAGGTGAGCTCTTTGTTATAAGTATTATTTTCAACACTTGGTATAATATATTATGTTCTTTACAAGTAACTCTGCTCCTTTAAACTTTAAGCTTCTGGGAAAAAGTTATAAATTCTTTTGTTCTTTTAGGGTCAAAATCTGCAGGCAAGAATATTGAAGCTGCTTTATGTGTGGTATCTGACAAGGGACAGATTTTCAATGTAAGTGTGTCTGCTAAAACTTTCATTAAAATGAAGCATCTACAACCAGCCTTAATACATTTTTGGGAAAACTTTTTCATGATCATGTTCCCAAGATATTAAAGAAAGATATCTTGCCTCATTTTTTTTATTTAAAGTCTTCTTTTTTGAGATATGAAGTTTAAACCTCAAAAAAAGCATGAAATTTGACTTTCACAGCAAATATCTTTAGATTGAGGGGATAAGAAAAAATATGAGGCAACACATTTTTCTTTAATATAATTGGGAACATGACTATGAAAAAGCTGACTATGTCTGTTTTTTTTTCGTAATTTTTTGTATCTAAATCATTTTCTCTCCGTTTCTCAAAAAATGCCAAAATGACTTACTCGTAATCACGAGTTATCTATGAAAAGTTTAATACCCTTTTTCAATTTTTTAATTACTGGGCCAAACTTAAAAAAGTTATTCCTCAAAATTTAAGTTAGACTAAAATCCTCTTTCTAAAAAAAGTGACTCTGGTTTCAATCAAGATTTCTTTTGGCCCCAAGAAGTCGTCAAACGTTCGGAGTTTCTTTTGAGTCACCCAGTAAATTATTAATTCATTATTATATTATCTCTTAAAATCTACTCATAAAAATTATAACTTTTTACTCAATTAAAACTAAGCTCTGTTAAAATGGTGCTGTATTCTTTTTCTAAAGGACTGCATGTCAATTGGCTCTGGACGGAAGACCATGTCTGAGTATCGTTCGTATGTTGTCTATCATACAAATTCACCACACTGGAATGAAAGGATCAAGGTCTGAAACACATTTCAATTGATGATGATGATGCAATGATGAATTATGATTTATCGAGTGTTTTTTTTTAATGGACAATCATCAATAATTATAGGCCTATAAGTCTCGAATTCACACTAAGTCATACTTCTTGGGTTAATTTTTGTTCGTTTGTCGCTTCATGAATTTTAGCTTCTTTTATTTAATTTGAAATGAATTTGAGGTGTTATTTGTATTATTTCTAACTTGTTCGTCCTTTTTCTTTATAGTGAGGAGTATTGGGAATTTATCAGCGATGAAATGCTGAATATCGCCATTTCTATCCTACTTCTAGACTACCAAGTCTCTTTTTGAATCAATTTCATTTCCTTTTACCAGGTCTGTCTGCCAATAGAACAATTCCATAAAGCTCATTTGCGTTTCACCTTTAGTCATTGTTCCAGGAGTGAAGGTAAAAACTTTCATAGTAAAATTATTCCATTTTATACAAAATAGTTGTCTGCTATTAGCTATAGTTTTTTTTGATAGTCTCAGTATTTTCTGTTTTTGGATTTAATTTTGAAGTCTACACCCTAACATTAGTTTACCATTTAGAATGTTTATAATTTGGCTACACTCTCCTTTATGGTTATAGGGAAAGTGAAAGGGGAACGAATATTCGGTTTTTCCTTCGTCAAACTTTTGAAAGCAGATGGAACAGTGACACGAGATGGATCCTATGAATTATTTATTTACAAGGTTTCAAATTTTTATTCATTGTATCAACTCTGTGTGCTAGTCCCTCCCTTTTATCTCGTTTATGATATTAGGTTTCTTCATCAATTTTTACGGAACCCCTTTTTCCTTTGAAGTCTTAGAAATGACCTGTTAAAAAGTATATTTTAAGAACACGGCAATATTCTAGAACCATATAAAACACATGATCGCTTCCCATGTCTAAATACAAAACAGTGAAAATTTCAATCTCGAACCTTTATAAACAGTAGTCTTCCCTGGAAAATGAGAAACCCCAGATGAACTTTCATAGAAATATGTCTAATCTTGTATCACGCAATTAATTATTCTTTTTTGTAGTTTGACAATTCAGTGGATTTCATGAAAGTGCAATCTTACCTTCGGCTACCGGCAAACAAAGAAGAGCTTGCAGCGATGGAAGCTAAAGGGGTTGTATTTGCGGGTCCTGCACGCAATCCAAAAGAGTCCTTAAGCATTCGAACATACTTGTGCTCAACCAGACTAACACAGAACTGTATGCACCTTTATAATTTGACTTACTGTACCGGGTGATCCGCAAAAGAGAAAAATATTATTTAGAAAACCATTTGTTCGGTTCCACGAGACCACCAAACAATTAAAAACTTTTTTATAGGTCACCCGGGATTCCTTCAAAAAATAAATTCTTTTTTTACAACGATGATTTAAGTTTCACAAGGAATAAAAAATACCCTTTTGTATTTTGTCACATTTTTACTCCCTTGCCTCTTTTCTACTGTTAAATCTACTGCTACTATTGTGTATTTCAGCTGACATCATCAATTTTTTTCAATGGAGAAAGCTGGAGGAGAAGCAAGTCTTGGTAGCTTTAGATGCTTTTCTCAAAGTTTCACCTGAAGAAATTGTAAAGGTATGGTATTCTTTCATTGTATCGGTGATGTAGGGCCTACGGGACGAGCTGCTTGTTCCCACCTATTACGTTTATGATTGTTACAATCGAAAGTCAACACATGGTGTTTTCTAGAAATGTAGTGTATGGGATACTTAAAAGAGGACTTTCTGACGGTTTTGCTACAAAGATTTTCTGCAACATATTATGACAGATATGAGATTGCTAGTGAATTCAAATTCTAAACTAATAATTAAAAAATAATAAAACACAAGACACACGAAACTTTTTGATTGGGTTTTTCTTTTTAAAATAACATCGTAAAACTTTTCAAACATGCCATTCCAAACACCAAAAAGTTTATTCTCATTATATATATACAAAAAAAACTAAATTGATTTATTGCCTAGTTTATACATAAAATTTTGAATCGAGTTGTTCTAACATAAGTTCAGTTTTGATGCTTGGTTCATAGAATTTATTTTTGCACCCCGGTCCAGCTTCCTCTTCCAATGTTTGCGAATCAATACTCACTCCACATAAATCGATGTCTTTGTCACAAGTCTTATATTCACCTTTCACGAACTGTGGAGGTTCAGACGAGATTGGTTGATGGTGGAATTTTGTTGGTGAATGCTCTGTCAATGGTTCTCGCACATTGTCGTTCTCGTCTTTTCGATGACACCTGGCTTTCTTGCAACCACGTGTGACATCGAGACAAGATCGTCGGAAATCCTTTGAGAACATTATAGAGACTACACCGGCCATTACGGAGTTGATGGAAGCGAGAACGTGCGTTAAGACGATGACTCGGGAAGTGATGGAAAGGTTTTTACTGCGTGAAATAGTGACAGATAGTTTGGGTAACCAAAATACTGTCGTGAAGAGGGAGACTAGAAATGTGACCTTCATTTCTTGTCGTAAAAACTTCTTTCTCTTGACAGAGCCTTTCATTTGTCCTCTCCATACGTATATCGCAACTCGAAAGATGAGTGCAAACGATAATGCCATACATACTATGTTGACTATAGCTGAAATTTTGTACTGCTCCTCAGTCTCATGAAGTGGGCGACCTGTGAAAGAGTTACATATGGAGATATTTTTCCCTCCTAAATAATCATTTGACGGATTGGATTTAAAACTATAGATGCCGTGCAGTACTGCTGACATGGCCCACGCGATGAGTGAGAATATGATGATGATTTTTGGTGGTAAGCACTTGCGTTGAATAGTAGTGTAATAGCGGTCGATAGATAGGATAAGGAGTGAGAAAACGATTACAGATGAGCATGCATTCTCGAACAAAGACGACCATTGGCACACACTTGGTGCGTATTTCCAATCCGGCCAATGTTGTATAATGTTGAGAGCGGTGACCGGATAGTGAAAAACATCTAAGAAAGCGTTACTCAAGAAGACGTTGAACAGGATGAGAAATAGATTGCGTGATGAAAGTTTGATGTAACAGGATATGACGAACAAAGCTAGAATGTTGATGCAGGATCCGGTGATAAATATGCCAGTTGTGACGATTCCTGTGTAAGCTTTGACTGTTGTCGGTAGCTCCATCATCTTGTTGTATGATCGATCGGTGGTGACAAAATCTGTTTTGTTCAGTGGATTCGTAAAGAATGTCACTTTGAAGTGAACCCCTTAAGGATCGACGATTTGAAGTCTTCGTTCTCGAAATACAACCACAATTTGTCTGGTGTTGTTGTTTTGTCCAAGAAAATGACACTGATTCACACAAATCCTCTCTCCCTCTAGCCTGTTCCTTGTATTGAAATACCAAATGGTCACCAAAAGTACAAATCTAGTCCATGAAATCGAGTATTTGGCTTATATAATCAGTTCCTTTTTAAAGAATGTTGCTTGAAATCGAGTTAATCCGAAGAAAAATGAAAATTCACTTTGTATCTTCTTGTTGGCTTCTTCTTCTTTACTTTTTGCGTTCTTTGTGTTATTTGTCTAGCTGTTCTGTTATTCTTTCAATTTATTTACTTTTTCTATCTAAAATTCTTCTCTTTTTTTTATTGACCCATCTATTTTGATATCTTCATTTTCATCTAGCTTTTCATTCCCATTGTTTCTATATAATCATATTTTTTCATACATTTACTATATTTCAATTTCCATTGTTTTCTATGATGAAAAGAATTTTTTACAAAAAAAAAATATTCCTTCTAGTCTACTTAGCAACGTACGATCTAGTTCATTCGTCCAATCAGACAGTCCTTTTGATGAATTGTATTTTATACTACACCCATCACAATATGATATGATGTGAAGTTAGCTCTAAGATAGTCAAAGAAATAGAATAAGGGCGGCATAGAATTACAAAATACTCCTATATCCAATATTTTTTTCTTCCATCCAAAAAAAACTTTCTCTTCTTTTTTTGCGGATTTAATATTTTTTATGCTTATCAGGAATTCCATCTATGTATCTGAATTCCTTTGTTCCCTTCATCCTTTTTTTCCAAGCAGTACAAGATACCTGTATAAAAAGCAGATGACATAGTAATTCTTCTTAACCTTGACGTTGAATTGTTTATGCTTCGCTCAGCTTGACAAAATACACAGATTTGTTCCTTATCATAAACAGTCAAGAAACAATGTGTGATAGCAAGTCGTTCTTTCTTTACATATTATAATTGTTCAGTGTTTTTCAATTAAAAAATAAACCAAAACAAAAAATCTCATAACGTTTCTAATATTTTTTGATAATAGATACATTGATAGTCATGAAAAAGATTTGTTAATATTGTTAGATATGAAGTGAAATTTCAATTCGAGCTCTTTACTCTACTATCTGCAGGTGATCGAAACTTCTCTTGTAACAATATCTTGTTTGAACTTTAACTTTAAACCTTGTTAGCCATCCAACTAAATACTAGCCATCTTTATCTACCTAATTAGTGTGCAAGATATTAAGTACCGCTATATCTTTTCAAATCTTCACCCTCCTTACTCTTTCAACTATCAACCATCAAATGACGATGCCCTGTGTTTTGCTGCTTCTGTTGCTAGCTGTTCTATAAGAATCTCCTTTTCCCCAAGACCCACTCATCCTCGATGAAAATACCTTTGATTTGGTTGGATCATTATAAAAAGTTGAATTGTAATTAGTACATTAGTTCAAGTTTCCTTTAAAATGTTAAGTTTCATCACTCATTGGCCCTCATACTTCGTCAATGACAATGCCAATGATACTGTTTACATTACAACAGTTTTAAACGAACGATTAAAGCTTTTGAAAATATAGCCTTCAAAATAATTGTACCAAAGTTGACCTGTGTCAGCCAGAAACTGAATCGCAAACATAAAAATAATTAAAAATTCACTTTTATCTAAAACCTCTAGATACTTGAAAGGTTAAAAAGAAGATATCTAAAGTTTAAACTTTTGATGTTTGAATAAGTAACGTGATAAAGTAGGTACACAGATATCAATCTGTAGGTAGCAGAAATAAACTCGTCTTGTACCTCTGTAATATTTCCTACTAGTACAGTATATGAAGTGTATAATTTATTATAACAGCTTTTCCCTTTTATTCGGCTATGCTCACTTTGAGATTGAACGTCCTTACTTAAATTTGGTTAGATGCCACGAAGTAAGTGACACAGCCTTAACCATGTGTGTTGTGGTTGACAGACTCAAAGATCT
>JAUJPO010060503.1:0-13306 GCA_032270745.1 Tiaropsis multicirrata | reverse complement strand
CCCCCCCCCCCCCCCCCCCCCCCCCCCCCCCCCCCCCCCCCCCCCCCCCCCCCCCCCCCCCCCCCCCCCCCCACTTGTGAAAGAACCTTCAAAATACACAGAAAAAGTGAAAAATTTAGAAAGATAACTCTTGTTTTGATTTGATTATGTTGGATTTTATCAGTATCGTTGTAAAATAATCGCTTATACCATAAAAAAGAAAAAGGTTTTAAAAACAACAAAAACTTTGTTAATTAGAAGGAATTTTCTCAAGGAAGGGGAGACAGGATTTTTTTCTCCAGGGGGGGGGGTCAAAAGGGGGAGCCAACCTACTAGGACACTATGCTATTTATCTGTTCCCTTGCTAAACATTTAGTACTAAAGTCTCTAAACATTGCTTGAATAAAAGATGCATCGTTCTCCAAACTCGTTTAAGAGACTTTACTACGAAAAACTTGAGTGGGCTCAAATTGGCAAGTCCATAAACTCCTGTAAAACAAAGTAGAATTTGTTGCAAAAAGAAATGTCACTAAAAACAGTATGTAGAAACCAAGACATAACACGAAAAAAACAAAAAAGAAATAAAGTGATATTATCCTGGTTTTTACAATTTCTAGTAATAAATCCTTTTGCAGCAGACTTAAAAATTGATCGATCATTTTTATCAATTTCTATCAGAGATGGCTTTCAGAAAAAATCTGTAGGGGGTTTGAAATTTTCAATCCTAGGATAGTATCCAGGAGGTAAAGATTTGAAGACCAAGGATATCCATGGGGCTGGTGCCACATCCTCAACAGACCTTCCAAATAGTTCTTTTCTGAAAAGACTTTTGATATCTTATTATAAAAAGGTGATTTTGGAGTTCAACCTACATGGATTTGCTCTATCAGCCAACAGAAGCATCCTAAGTGTTGTCAAGTTGACATCTTTGAAGTCACGTCCAGTATGAAGGCTCAAATGCAGATCTTTGGAGCTTACAATACAACACGTCGCTAAATGAATTTTGAAAGAAAAAATAATTTCAAAAAAATAAATTAAAATCAAAGCTTTATTTTTTTCAAAATTTACTAAGGCAATCATCAGGCTAATAAAATGAAAAGAGAAATAAAATAAAGTAAAACAAGGATGAAAACTAACAAAGGTTACAAAAAGGTCTAAAAGGGTAATAAAATGTAGCGAATGGGGTTCGATTCCATTCGCCAACTACTTTAAAGTGTGCAAGCATTCCTTTTGTCTCTTTAGTTAATACTAGGCTGGAATTCAACACTTTCACATAAAGCTAGAGTTGAAGTCAAAATAACAAAAATTAAAAAACAAGCACAAAAGTACAATTCTTTGACAAGCTCGATTTATAAATAATTTTTTTTACAAGGATCAACCATTGAATTTTCGAGGAAATAAACAACCGTAAAATGCAGACCAAATGCACCAAAACAAGAAAAACACTGAAAACAGGCACGTAACAAGCACTGCACTGAAAATGGTGGGAGTGATAGGCACTCAATTAACTGAAAATTAAAATTTTCTCAACACTTTTTACTAGAATCTACTCATAGCAATAATATTTGCCACAGAAGTTGTTTTTACAGTGTTTTATTACCCCCACTCCCAATAATAGTGTTGTAAAAAAGAGGTTTGACAGTATTTTATGACTAAAAGATTGTAGATTAATCATAAACAACCAAACATGTAATTTCACCTTTTTGTCGAGTGACAAGAGGAAGCCAAATGGCGGAAGTGGTAGCTTGTACAGCAGGTGGAACAAAAATAACATGCACACCATTTAGAACACTCTATAGAAAAGAAGAGGAAATTGAAAACGTGAAAATCAAACGATTAAAATATAGTCGAACGTGCGTAACGCACTGGGCTCAACTTCAGTATTTTCCTATTATTCAAAGGCCCAATTGTAACATTTCAAATATTCATATCAGGTAGCAAAGATTTACTTTGGCTTAAATTCAATGGATACAACAAAGTCATGACCTAGTCTTCCAGCCCAAAAATTTTCAAAAAATGAAAAAATACCCCCAGGTATTCACCCAAGGAACAAGTGTACTAAATTTCAGCCCAGTCAGACAATTTGTAAGGCCTACAGCCTGCCCCAAACCTTTCGGACAGACAGACAGACAGACATTGTCAGATTCTAGCTCAACTGAAGTTGAGAAAATATAATAACACACAAAAGAGGCTTTTGTTGTAAATCTACTAAAGACACATGGTAAAATAATAACAATAAGCCTAAAAGTGATTGTTGGTAAATTTAAGCCCAAATAAAAAGTGACACAAAATCTTATACGAATACTCAAGTTCATGATCAAGGTTCAACCACGTAATAGACCACAGCTTACATAATGAAAAAAAAAAAGATCAAGAAATATAGCCTACAGCAAATATAGAGTGCCAGAGACCAATTTCTTTTTTGAAATCCACCAAACTGACCATTACTTCACCTAAAAAAAAGTAAAAATTCGATGAAAATTTTTGAATTTTGAATTTTTATGGATATAGATATAGATATAATAGACTTATTATAGGATAGTCTTGATGCCAATTTCTTACCTTCAGTGTATCCGCAAGCTTGTGTCAAAGCCACTGTATGCATAAACATGGAATCCCTTGTAACAACGACACCTAAAGCACTCCCATCTTTTTCTACAGTGTTTTCAATATATGCTGCCATCTTTTTGTCTTTGGACATGTGGGGTGGGTGCCAGTCTCTTTGCGGCTTACTCAAGTTGTCTGTCAGAAACCAGTTCACTTTCGGCCAACCTTTGAAATTTGCAATTCCAGAACTACCCTCTTCACGTGGCACGCTTTTGTAACATGATTCTGAAGTTAGAACCCAATGTACACCGCAACTTCCGAGTAAAAATCCAATCTGTTGTAGACCAGCGTCCTTGATCAAAAAGAAAATAATATATTTTTAGCATTAATTGATATAAAAAACATTCAGTTTTGCATTATTTTATGAGCAGAATCATGCACACACTCCTACTCAGCAGATAAAATGAAAGAACCATTTACACACAAAGACTTTAGTAGCAAAGCGTTTTTAGAAAATACTGGAAAAAAACCTTTTTTGTTCCTTCCAAAACCTAAAGTGTAAGTAAACACAGAGGCTTTATTTCGTTTTTTAATGTAGGAATTTTGAATTAACAAAATTTCCAATCATATATGGCAAAGAAATCATACATCTTTTTGAACAGGTGGATGGATAGGGACTGGCACAACTCCAGCAAATAAACATCCATAAAATGCACAGGCAAAACCCACAATGTCATCTGGGCTGTACATCAAGGCAACCTACAAAAATTAGTTGAACATATCAATTAGATTGCTTAGATGTAGACAAATAATATTGGTTTAAAAAATATTTAAAAAAGCATACAGTAGAAACATAAAAAAAGTAAAGAATAAAAGAAAATCTTGCTTACTCTGTCTTCTACCATTATTGAAGTTCCATCTCTTGGGTTTCCAACTTTGTGTAATAATGCATATGCTATTCGATAGCTTCTACTCAAAAGTTTTCCTGTTAAACACAATAAAAAAACATTTAAAAGAAAACTTGAACCACTAGCCATTGCATAAATAGGACTTGAAAGCTTGAGGAAACTAATAAAACAGTCTGTAGTTAATAGCCTACCCTCAACACTAGGGTTACATTTCACTTTGCCAGCCAATTTTACTGAACCTTCAAGATTTTGAAAACGTGCAAACGTTTAAAAACGAAAGTAAAACTAAGTGCACAACGCAACCAAAACCAAACCAATGACCAGATTTATAGAGGAATACAGGTTTTAGAGGAAAGGATGAGATGTTTAAAAATCTTAAAAAAGCCAAAAAAATTACAAATCAATTTAAACAGTTGAAAGCTTACCATAAAGTAATGTATAAATTATTTTTCCATGATGATCAACAACTGATATTGCAGGTGCTTTATTAGATGAAGTACCATATCTCCGAACAGCATCCAAAAATGAGTTTGGTAAACCGTCAGGAATCTAAAAGAGAGAGTGGACTTTGTTTGGAATTTGTTTTTTTTCGAGACACTATCAAAGAAATAATGATAAAGTTTTTATCATGAGAATACATACAATTCATGCGGTTTTATCAAAACACAATTCCAAGGGAAAATACTTACCAGTAGTTGTTCACCGACAGATGGTGTGCTTTGAGCACCTTCAGGAGCAGGAGCTGTTGGATCTGGTGAAGTCACTGAAGAAAAAAACAACAATTAAAAGATTGGTGCTTTTAAAAAGGACATCCAGACTAAGTTAGCTTGGTTAGCAAGATTTAGTTTAGCGAAAAAGGCAATATCCCATATATCATAAATTGTATCCAACAATATAATCAAAATAACTACAGATTTTTTCTTTTCTTTTAATAAAGGAAACAAACCTTCGACACCATCATCTGATTCTTGAAAGAACTGTTCCATCGGTTTCTTCTTTGGGCGCTAATTAAGAAATCAATTAATAAAAAATTTAAACAGAAGCTACATCGTTAGTAATTCTTTTATTGAGTATATGATAATTTAACTCCTCTATTTTCGAAATCATGCTTCATAAGACCTATCATTTGAGAAACCCTAACCCTAACTGTAAAGAGTCTAGAGTAGAGGATAATCCTAATACAACCAATTCATATGCTATGGATGAAAATCTTTCTTCCTGCAAGACACGACAAATTAGATCTTGCTGTTTTAATTGGGAAAATCGATGAAATATGGGTTCGTTGGTTGAAAAAACAAGCTTTTTTCATACTTCACGCTTATTTTAAAAGAACACCCCTGTTTCAAGCATTGGATTCCTTGGTCTACGTATTAAACATTGTAAGTTTAAGGAATCCATTTATCTCTTTTACTTCACCATTGTAATCTTTGAAATCATTATCATAACATCATGAGTGTTGAAGGGAAATAACATGTTCATTCTTTTTTTATCTGTCTTATTGGACACCCATAAAACAACAAACCAAATTCATCCTGATTCGGACCTTACTTTTTTAAATTACCTTTAATGTATTTAACAACTGTTGGATTTTAGTTGACACTCTACTCGGATTATCATCCTCATCTTCCTCAACTTGAAGACGTACACCTTTCCCTTGAGCGTTTGCTTTCAACTTTTGATAGTTTATTTCATTTTGTAAAAGAATATCACTAGTTAAATCTGGAGGTGGAGGTAAATCTTGTATCCTAGTTTTTCCATCAACAACCGTTATATGAGGTTCCGATGGGTAAGCATGTAATTCATTATCTGAATAATCATCTACTGATAGTGAAACAACGGTTGCTGGAGTAATTTGTATGTTTGACACGTTCAAGCTTTCAATTGAGCTAGGTGGGGTATCTGAAAATAAAATCATATTTGATAGTTGAAACTGTGTAATTATTGTAGATATTAATTGTACAAAGCCACAAAATATTGACAACTTTTTGTTTAATAACTGTTAAAAAGTTTGAAATAATACACAGACATAAAAAACATCTGAAATTTCAAAATAGTTACCGTGAAAATTTGTTGGTGGTTGTTGAGAGTTATATGATCTTGAATTCCTATTCGAGCCAGAATCATTTGGAGATGGGTCTGTGGTTTTCCTCCTTGTCACAAAGGATTGTCGTTTAGTTGGTGCAGGGAGCGCTATACCTGCTTCTTCATGTTCTTTTTGTCGTTGGATGGCCAGATTTATTGCTTCTTGTCTGATAGCTGAAAAGATAAAGAATCAAAATGTAACTTAGCCTAGTCATTTTATTCTATAAATTTGGACTGCAAAATAAATAAAAATTTAGTGGGTATAAATTTTTGCAATTTTTTCAAATACGATGTGTTAATTTTTCAAATTTCCCAAATTACCGGGTGTGTAAAAAAAAAAGGCCTTCAAATTTAAAATTTTGAAGTATGCTTTTCAAATTGGCGAGATCACTTCAAACTTTACAATTGTTTTTAAATCTATTTTTCCATCTTTGTTGAAAATTTCAATTGTTATTTCTATCTGCCACTAATCTATCTAAAATACGTCAATTTTTCATTGATCAGAGATTTTAGGGGCTACCAAATTGTGTTGTTACAAAACACTGATGAAGTTCCGTATTCTACTTTTTCTTCTGTTTGATTCTTTTCAAAATAAAAGAAGTCATTCATGTGTTGTCATTTCGGAAAGTTAGAGGTCAATGCAATGCATAAAACTTCACATTTTCACCACTCTTACCTCAAAGAAAATTAAACTTTTTATCCGACGTCAAAACTTGGACGCAAAACATTTACATTTAGTCTTTTTTGACGCCAGTTTAACTTTTCTGTGAGCATTGAAAAATAAAATACCGGGTGTCCCAGAAAAAAGTTTCGGTGTTTGGCGGCCTCCTGAAGCCGAAAAAAAGTTCTTTGATTAATATTTTTATTTCATTAGAAAGTGGAAAGTCTAACTTAAACTTTGAGGTATAACTTTTTAAATTCAGTTTAGTATTCACTAAGTTATAAGCTTTTTAAGAAAAAAATTGTAGTTCGAAAAATGTAAAAATACGTCAAAAAAGGGGTATCAAATTTAAGCAATTAATTTCAAAATTGCACTCTTTTTAAGAGTTTTACAACTTTATCAATGGTTATAATGGTTTGAAAGATAGTTTTCGTAAAATAGAAATCAGTAGAAGAATACAGCAATTTATGGAAATTTTTCAAAAACAAATCCTGTAAAAACATCAAAAAATGTTTAATTTGATACCCCTTTTTTGACGTATTTTTGCATTTTTTTAAAAATGATTTTTACTTAAAAAGCTTATAACTTGGTAAATACTGAACCGAATTTGAAAAGTTATACCTCAAAGTTTAAGTTAGACTTTCCTCTCTATAATGAAATAAAAATATTAATCAAAAAACTTTTTTTCGGCTCCAGGAGGCCGCCGAAGACCGAAACTTTTTTCTAGGACACCCGGTAGTCAAAAATCAGTCCTCCTGAAGACTATTTTCAAAGTTGATAAAATTTAATTTTTACTAGCATTACGTCAGTTTGTTATGTAATGTTTTCTCCGAGACCAATCAAAACAGACAAAAAGAAAAGAGACCGGCTTTACGGCAGAAATAACAGTTTCAGGTATTCCCTTTAAGGAGAAAACGCCCTTCAAAGATTCTCATTTGTCAAATTTCACAATTTCAAGTTTTCATTTGTGGCGGCGGTATAAAAAGACAACTGACAAACGAAAAATTTCAAAACAGAAAAAAAGATCTTTTCATAAACAAATTTACCATCTCAAGTCATTTGTCGTGGAGAACGAGCAAAAGAATTTTGTTCGGAATGATTTGAAACCAATTGTTATTTTTTGACCTTCCAGTTTGGCTTAGAATCGCATTTTCGTTTTTTTTGTTAAATTTGTTGAAAAAATATCCAAAACTGAAAGAAATCTTTTAAATTGGACAGCTGTCGATTGAAAACTTCGTAATTTATTGGACATTCAGTAGGTCTGAAATTCGAAAAACAAGGTGTATACTGAGCCCTTAGCTTAATTTGTTCCAAAGTTTCAAACAGTTTTTTTGGTTGAATTTCTAAAAGTCCAAATTAAAAAAAAAAATAGATTTTTCCAATACGAATCTATGTGCTATTAGTATTATATATATTTTTTAAATGAACTAAAATGGGTTTCCAGGGTAAATTATAAGATGGGTTCAATTCAATTCAAACAAAAACTGAACAAAATGTATACAGAAATTTTATTCCAATTCCAGAACCAAATAACCTTATTTTTATCACGAACTAGAAAACTATATATAACCATTGATAACACGTCGCTTTAAGGTACACGGCAACATTTTTCATGCAAATGCAACAAAAAATTGTTTTGTTGCAATCGCACAGAAATGTTTCATTGTGTCCCCATATGAAATATCCCTAGTTTGCGACTTTTTTGACAAAATGGTGGAATGGCTTTGATTTCATTTTTATAATTTTGTTTCGTGTGCCTATGCGACACGATGTTACATTTTTGTGCGATTGCCGTGTCCCCAGATCTTTACAAGTTTAAATGTTTTATTAATCATATATACCATGAATAGTCATTTTCATGTAATACCTTTTAGAGGAATTAATTTTGGTAGGAAGATAATGTTAAAAAATTTCAGCTATCGCCAAATTAAATTTCCCAACAAAATTAGTTCTCCTAAGGTATTGTAACTAAACCTAACGTATTGTAAATAAAATACCAAAAAAAAAGTTTAATCCTGTAAAACAATGTATTACTATGAAGGAAAAATTAAAAAGAAAAAGAAGAAAATGAAAAAGAAAAAACTGAAACTCACCTCCCAACCCTTTGGTCAGCCTGCTGTTTCAAACGATATAGTTGTTTCTTCATATTGTCTTGATTGTAATGTTTTCGACAGTGTGTATTGTTGTTTGGGGAAGGCTTTTTTTTATATCTTCGTTTTATTAATTGGTCATCTGAAAGTAGATACAAGAAATTTTTAAACCCTGCAAAATTAAAATCAAAGTAATTTACAATAGATTGGCTATTAAATAATTATTAAATAATAGATTGATGGATGCTAGTTCAAAATCAAACAGGATTTAATACATTTTGCGGTGCTTGCTTCAAGAATCTTGGTCAATATTGACCATGAAGTTTTTTTGATGATTACTGACCAGAGCTGATCAGATAGGTCAAATCTTATTTACTATAAAATGTAATCCGAATTGCTTGGCATGATATTATTTTATACCCAGAACATTTTTGACCAGTTTCATTGGCCTAATAATTGTGCAATGACTATCAAATCACTCACATTCAACAAGTTTGAATAAAGCGATACTAATTTAATTAGTTGTTCTACAGGCAGATTGTCAAAGAAATATGGGTCGGTCGGTCGGTAAAATAAGAATAATTTTATTCATATTTCAGGGTCGGTAAAGATCTAAATTCGGATAAAATTCCCCAAGTTTTATAATTTTATCGAAAAGTAGGCAGTACTAGAATTTGGTAGTAGAAAGTTTAAAGATGATGAATTCTAATTTGGGGGGGAAAGACAAAGTCAATTGAAGCCAACACGTTGTTACGTAAGTCATATGACATTCTTAATAAAACAATAAAATAACTATTCAAAATGTCGCTGAAAAATATTATTATTTCTTTTTTAACAATGCATTTCGGTCGGGCCAAAAACTCTCCTTCGTAGTGTCTTCCGTATATATTCGTTTATAAAAAAAGCCCTTTTATATAAAGAAATCGTAGATAAAATAATAGCTAATATCATTGTTTAAATCCACAATGGTAATCACAATTACTGTAACATAAACATAAACAAAACTGAAGGAAGGAAGGATGAAACGTACTTAGTGGAATTTGATGGTATGCTAGTTGGGAAATTTCATATTATTATTTTTTCACTTTCAGCAAAAACAGGGTCGGTCGAGCCTGTAGAACAACTAATTAAATTGGTCTTGCCTAAAAGTTAGATTATTAATCAAGAGTATTTGATTAAACTTAAATGAATAGCTGCAATTTTATTAATTGAACCACATATCAAACCCAATCAAACTAATCGAACTATGGTTGTTCGACTAAGTTCGATTAAGTTCAATTAGTTCAATATTCAAACAGTTCGATTATCTGGCACCATTTGCCACTTTTCTACTAATTTTGACTGATGTTGAAATTAAAATTGCAAGAGAAAGAATCTAAACATCAAGTTGTAAATGAAGTCATAAACAGCCTAAAAGGACTGATGTCCACCAAACTTGTCATTATGATCTGGCCTGACACAAGTTATAATTTTTGCTATTGGTATTATAAAGCGGTAAGACGGTTAAATATTTTTACAATGATGCATTTGGGCTGACAGACAATTATTTGCTTGATTTTAACAAAATATGTTTATAAAAAAAATCTAAAATTTTCAATAGATGAGAAACAGGTGATAAATAATTGCTGGGCGTATTTTTGAGAAATAGCTTTTTCTGGGGTCCTGTAACTAGGGGCTGTCAGGAAACAATTCATTTGGCAGGTTTCTTCAAAATTTGGTTACCCCTGATGCCCTGAATAACCCAAAAACCCTGGATAAATACCTCTGAATGGTCCCAAATACCTCTGGATACCTCAATTTCCTCGAAACGCAATCTAATCAATCGAGCCCCAGAAAACCACAAAAATTTCTGTCGATTCCAGGGGGTTGTCCAGGGTTGTGTAAAGTCTAGCCCCGATTGTAACCTTGCACCGCTTTCCAAACAGTGTATCCTTTAGAGATAATTCTTTTGTGATTAGCTGTTGCAAAATATCAAAGAATTATCCCAACTTATATTATGATAATTCTTGAATGTGAATAACCATTGAACCATGGCAACTTTCAATAAATAGTGGCATTCATGTCAACTCAATTTAATCTTGACTCCCCTCTGAAACAAACAATTTATGCAAATGTAGGTTTAAATGATACTTTTTTATGACAGTAATGGCGGAAAAAGAAGTTATGCAACTAATAGAAGTTTCAAAGTTAGATATATCATTCATCTTCTTCTGTAAGACATGTTTCAACGACTTTTGTGTCAATTAGGCAAGACAAAATTTATAATTTGTTGTTCTAGGCCCGACCAAACCTGTTTTAGGATTTGTAAATGGGCCGAAAGTTTATTCCATATTGAAACCAAAACTATATAAACATTAGAGTATTTTCAATTTTTTATATTATTTATTATTCATCAAAGTGAAGAAATTTATCATTTCGACCTAAATAAATGTTTGGAATGATTTCAATTGTCTTTTACCTACAACATGAATACAAATATTTTTATTTTACCGACCGACCAACCCATTTAAAACTTACAATCTGCCTGTAGAGCAATAAATTTAATTTGTCTCACCTTACATTAAAAAATAACCAATATTAATTTCTTCTTTGTATCTGTTGCCTTTGGTTTTTTTTAATGTTTTTTATATTGTATCAGCTTAGACTAGTCTTGTTTATGAGTATATTCAGACAATATCAATACTACGGATTGAGTACCAAATCAATTGAATAGAATTCACTCGAACATAAATCGAATCATGTATTGAATCAATAGAACCCAATCAAGTTTTACCATGCAGAAGAGTCAACCAGATCAAATATATTATATGTATAATTTTTTATGTCTTGAAAACAATTTGAAAAACCACTCATTACCGGCTGACCCAGAAAAAATTATACAAGTTTGACGCAGAATTGTGGGTAAAGGAAACTATATTTTACCATCATTTTTTGTCAACATGTGTGTGGAGGAAAGAACAACTTAAATTTAGGTATATATATTTTTTGAATTTGCTTCATTGGTTCAAAAGTTATAAGTAAAAATTCATTTTTCAAAAACAGCAAAAAAACAGGGTAATCGAATTTAAGAAATTTATTCCGAAATGGCACTCTTTGTAAGAGTTAATTACGACTTCATCATTGGATAGAATGGTTTGAAGAAGAACAGAAAAAATACTTAGTAAAAACATTAAAAAATGCATAAAATTTGATACAAATAATAAGAATTTTCAGTAATTTACTGATAACCTTTGAACCAATGAAGCAAATTCAAAGTATGATATACCAATATTTAAGGTGTTCTTTCTTCAATATGTTTAAAAAGAAATATGTTAAAATATATTTTCATTTTCAAAATTCAGCGTCAAACTTGTATACTTTTTTCTGGGTCACCTGGTACATATAAAAGGCTAGCTGCATAGTGAGAGTCATGACATATGAACAAGCACTAAAGTAATATATTTAAACAATGGTAAGATTTTAGAAAAATGCTTATCATATTTATTTTCCAAATGAGTATATATTAATAGCCGTATTCTGAAATCTGTCCTACCGTCTGTGTGTGTGTAACACTAGGCGTGATCCTGCATTGTTTTAGCCTGGATAAAATGCGGGGGGAAATCGAAAAAGAAAAGTAGAGATTTTAGTGATTTTTTTAAAAGAAGTCGTTACACTGTCAATATTTGGTCCATTTGATTGTAATCGAAGTTCGATTTTGTTGATTGACATCCCCTGGAGGAAATAAGGCCGATGGACTGTTACTGATGAAAACGAAAAAGCAAATGTTATGAACAACTTTTTTGCATCCATTGGGAAAAAGTTAGCAACCCCTCCAGAGGTTTACTCAGACAAGACTCTAAATTCATATATCTATCGCATAACCCCAACAATTGACAAAATTGCCTACTCAAAAGAACTTTTAACAAAATCATTCAAAGCCGCTGTAAAAGTCGGAAAATCATGTGGACCAGACCTTATATCAGCCAAAGATCTACATCTTCACACTAATGGTTCAATCGACGGTTTGCATTATGTAGTCAGACACAGCTTAACTACAGGAACTTTCCCTTCAAACTGGAAAAATTCCAAAGTAACACCTGTATATAAAAAAGGTGTCAAATCAGACTGCTCTAATTATAGACCTATATCGCTATTGTCCATCCCTAGCAAGGTTGTTGAACATCTGGTTTGCTCCCAACTAAATTCTCATCTACAAGATCAAAACCTACAAACAGAACATCAATGGGGATTCCGTCCCCGTCGCTCTACTGAAGACATCCTTCTCTACATGACAGAAAAGTGGAGAAAATCTATTGATAAGAACGAAGTGGTTGCTGTCCTCTTTATTGACTTCAGAAAGGCGTTTGACAGTGTTTCGCACCCAATACTCTTGAAGAAAATGTGTGCTTCGGGTATATCTGGAGATTTCCTTACATATTTAACGAGCTACCTTAGCAACAGAAAGCAATGCACTTCACTAAACGGAGTCGAATCTACCCTTGAAAATGTTGAGTATGGTGTGCCACAAGGATCCCTGATTGGTCCACCGAGCTTTTCTCTCAATGTGAACGATATGGGTGATTGTGTAGACGGTGATTTGGATCAACTTGCAGATGATTCGACATCTTATGTAACTGGACCGACCGTCGACTTCGTCATTGACAGCCTCCAAAACAGTGCTCGTCAATTAGAGAGCTATGCCAAACGAAATTCTTTAACCATCCACCCGGATAAATGCAAAGTAATGATAATGTCGAGAAATCGTTTCATTGGACCTTTTAAAAAACTTGAATTAAGTGGAATGGCTGTTGATATTGTAAGCTCCACAAAATGCCTTGGCATTGTGATCGACGATGAGTTAAAATGGGAAGATCATGTGCAAAAAGTTACCAAATCCTTTAGTACTAAACTAAAGAAGCTCTATCAAATGAGAGACATTCCAAAATCAACCCTATCAACTATCTATTTCCAAGGAATCCTTCTGTCAGTAATATATGGTATACTTATATGGGGAAACTGCTCTGAAAACCTTATGTCCTATATTGAGAACATTCATTTAA